>CAJHQP010002053.1:0-95195 GCA_905132765.1 Moricandia arvensis
GACCGCTGCAAAAATAGGGCGACCCAAAAATGTCTCATTATGGTTTTAAAGATGTTTGGGGAGTTCGTGCAAAAATAGGGCGAAATGGTATGGCCCGTGCAAAGTCCGGGACTAAAAGACAAGCTTCTGATCTTTAAGAGAAGAAGACAAAAGCTTAAGAGAAGAAGACAAACCTTTAAGAGAAGAAGACAAAAGAGTGTGCTGGCGCATGGTTGTGGTCCAAAACAGGCTGTCACTTGCTGTAAAGGAAGAGCAGCCTTGACTATGTATCTGGACACTTAAGTGGACAGGTTCATGGGCGCCTAAGGTAAACCAATAAGGAGCCAGCCTTTCCTTTGACCAGAGCTCTCCTCCAATCATCAAGCATCACTAGGATTCACCCAAAATCCATCCTGGTCGTCCATTACTTCAAGCATTATCAACCATTAGATTTAGGGCTCTGATTTATGTCTTTGTAAAGCCTATATAAGGCTGTGTCATTGTAATTTCGAAACCAAGAGAGTAAGGGGGATTTCCCCACTCCTTCATTATATTAAAAGTGTGTTCTTGGTTTAGAAACCCTTAATCTCTCCCTTTCTTAGTCTATAATCTCTTAATCTCTCTAAATCTCTGTTTCTATTCCAAGTTCATACTGTTCTTCATCAGACCTTTCTCATATCAGTTCAAGCTCTCATTTCGCCCTAAAGGGCTGTTCTTCATCACCACAGCCTGAACTCTGAAAATCCAACTTGGTATCAGAGCCAGGTTCATCAGAACTTGGTATCTAGCTTCCGCAAATCATCACAAGTCCATCCTCATCACAGATCCAAACCATAGAAGTCTTGTCCAGCCTTGGTTCTCTTGCTTCCAGAAGATGGTGTATGAAGCTAAGGTGGTTCTTCATGGTCGATCCTCTCCTCTCATGTCCATTAAAGGCGTGTCCCATCTCTTGGTCAAGCTTATACCTTTCAAGAAGAAAGCTCTCTCCTTGTTCATGAAGATGGCGACTTGAGAAGGTGAAGAAAGGTGGAGCCTTTTGTGTTGCGGTTTCAAGAAGGAGGGTATGAACACCAGGAGAAGGTGTTGGGTGACGATCCAGCTCTCTAATCCACCAGATTCATGACCTGTTACCAAGGAGGCTCAAGGAACCAGCTCAGGTTCCTTGGTTGTAAGCTAATCCTAAACCTACTTGATATGAGCTTGTGATTGTGTATGGCTGTGGTTAAGTGATATGTTGCAATCCGTGGGTTATCTTGCTTGATGGTATTGTCTTGTGTAGTCCCAGGATGCTAGTGTTTATTGTGGAGTCTTGTTTGATGTTGAGAAATGAAATGCTTTGCCCCGGTTCTGTTATGAGTTGTGTTAGGATGTTAGATGCTGTTCTTAATCCTGTTAACTCTCATAAACTGAAACCGCCTAAGGTACTGCTTTGTCTGATGTTGAGTGAAGTTAGTAATGCTTAATCTCAGTTCTAAATGGTGCTTACTAGGATGTTAGATGGTAATATCTGAACCTGTTTGCATTCATGAGTAGAAAACTGATTGAAGATTAATGCTTGCTGTTTTGTTGCTGCCTTAAGGTTGATGCTTCAAGACTCATGTCTATGAATGCGGTTAAGGCAGGGTTGTTTGCCTAAATGCTTAGTAGTGTATCTTGGCCGGATCATGCTTAGTGTTTAGAGAATGGAAAGCTTGCATTAGATGGATCTTAATGTAATAAGAGGCCATCTAAGTGCAAAGCTAGTGAGACATTGGCAAAAGCCAATGCATTGTGTCTTATCTTTGCTGGAGTTTGAGTGTTGTTTCAGGTTCACAAGATGTGCTCTTGGTTCACCATACATCCGAGTGAAAGAGGAAGACTACTCCCATT
Source organism: Moricandia arvensis (assembly GCA_905132765.1). Classification (NCBI taxonomy): domain Eukaryota; kingdom Viridiplantae; phylum Streptophyta; class Magnoliopsida; order Brassicales; family Brassicaceae; genus Moricandia; species Moricandia arvensis. Next base: position 1,849 of record CAJHQP010002053.1, read on the forward strand.
GGGAATGATTACTGGAGTGTATGTGGATACACTAAGCAAGTGATCATCACTTAAGTCTGGAGGAGACTGATGATCAGAAGGCATTTGAGTTTAAAGGGGAGGGTTGATCAGTGGTTGAATGCGCAGTCCATGAGATGTTGCGCTCCTGATCTTAAGGCTCATTGAGGCTCACTTCAAGCTTGGACACATAACCGATCCAAGCTTGAGGAGGGGAACAAAGTGAGCCACCTGATGTTCCTGTAGCTCAATGACCAGTGTTACTCAAGGACCTTGCATGCTGATCTAGAAGAGATCATGCCGTAGTGAGGGAAGAAGAAGGTCACTCAACAAGCTATGTGAGGAGTGCTTGTTAAGTGGACTGAGGTATCTCCTCTATGCAATGGTAATGGAGTGGAGATCAAGCATCAAGTCTAGAGAAGATGGTGGTGCCCTCCACAAGGCTTATCATGGAGTTAACATGCGCTCACCATTCAAGCTTGGACCTTCTCAATACTCGGTCTCAAGCTTGAGGGGGAGTGTGGATGAGCTTGCATGATAAGAGAAGGAGCTGTGAAGCTCAGTCAGTGAGGATTCAAGTGGCGGTTCAGAGCAGCCACTCCTCACCATCTAAACAAGGGAGTAAACCTGATCTTATCTCTTTATATATTCATGATAGGTTTACCTCTTGAGAACTGATACACTTGTAGAATGTTGTATCAGGTACCTGACTTGGATACTCAAGAAGACAAGAAGAAGCTAGGCGTGTGATCTGACCTGATGGAGAAGGCAACAAGCCATGAGAGAAGGGAAGACACAAGCCAGCCCCAAAGAAGAGTTCCGAGAAGGAGTTGGTGATGTGCAATGAAGCCAATGAGTTGCACATCACGGTTAGGCCATGATCCAGGGTCTTTGGTGTCCATCACACTGATGAGAACACCAAAGACCCACTGGCCAATCCCTAGGCCTTGAAGGCTCTACTCTTTTCCTTATGAAGGTTTTCTCATAAGGTTTTTAATGAGGGAGTTCTTCAAGGTTCCAAGCTTGACTTAGGATCTCTAAAGTCAAGCTTGAGGGGGAGTATTAACTTGAAGAAAGAAGTGGAGCCAAAGGAAGAGTTGAGATGAGTTTGGGTCTGGTGCAAAGTTAGGGTGAAACCTCCGGAGATTGTCTACAAGGCATTAGAAGTGTCTAAAAGGTGTTTAGAAGTGCTCTGGAGGTTGTGCAAAGATAGGACCAAGTCCAGGAGGGACTTAGAAGGCTGTTAAGGAGCAAATAGGAGAATGTGCAAAGTTAGGGCGAGGCCGTACGGATTTGGTACGAACGGATGTACTCGGACCGTACGGATCCGTACGGACCAGATCAATCCCTAACTTTGCACATTCAACCATTTGAGAAGATTTGAGACTTGTGCAAAAATAGGGCGAGGTACGGACCGTGCAAAAATAGGGCGAGGTACGGACCGTGCAAAAATAGGGCGAGGTACGGACCGTGCAAAAATAGGGCGAGGTACGGACCGTGCAAAAATAGGGCAAGGTACGGACCGTGCAAAAATAGGGCGACCCAAAAATGTCTCATTATGGTTTTAAAGATGTTTGGGGAGTTCGTGCAAAAATAGGGCGAAATGGTATGGCCCGTGCAAAGTCCGGGACTAAAAGACAAGCTTCTGATCTTTAAGAGAAGAAGACAAAAGCTTAAGAGAAGAAGACAAACCTTTAAGAGAAGAAGACAAAAGAGTGTGCTGGAGCATGGTTGTGGTCCAAAACAGGCTGTCACTTGCTGTAAAGGAAGAGCAGCCTTGACTATGTATCTGGACACTTAAGTGGACAGGTTCATGGGCGCCTAAGGTAAACCAATAAGGAGCCAGCCTTTCCTTTGACCAGAGCTCTCCTCCAATCATCAAGCATCACTAGGATTCACCCAAAATCCATCCTGGTCGTCCATTACTTCAAGCATTATCAACCATTAGATTTAGGGCTCTGATTTATGTCTTTGTAAAGCCTATATAAGGCTGTGTCATTGTAATTTCGAAACCAAGAGAGTAAGGGGGATTTCCCCACTCCTTCATTATATTTAAAGTGTGTTCTTGGTTTAGAAACCCTTAATCTCTCCCTTTCTTAGTCTATAATCTCTTAATCTCTCTAAATCTCTGTTTCTATTCCAAGTTCATACTGTTCTTCATCAGACCTTTCTCATATCAGTTCAAGCTCTCATTTCGCCCTAAAGGGCTGTTCTTCATCACCACAGCCTGAACTCTGAAAATTCAACAGAAAGCAGTAACCAGTATGTGGATATTCACCATCAAGTTCTTACCAAATGGAAAGATAGATAGAAGAAAGACAAGGCTAGTGGCTAGAGGGTTCACTCAAACATATGGAGAAGGCTATCTTGACACTTTTGCTCCAGTTGCAAAGCTCCATACTATTCGCATTGTTCTATCAGTGGCAACCAATTTGAAGTGGGATCTTTGGCAAATGGATGTCAAGAATGCCTTTCTTCAAGGAGAACTTGATGATGAAGTCTACATGAAGCCTCCACCAGGTCTTGAGAGCCTTGTGAAACCGGGAAATGTGCTGAGGTTGAAGAAGGCTATCTATGGTCTAAAGCAGTCGCCTAGAGCCTGGTACAACAAGCTTAGCACCACTCTGAATGGACGAGGCTTCAGGAAGTCTGAGCTTGATCACACTCTCTTCACCCTCATCACAACCTCAGGTATCATTGTCCTTCTGGTCTATGTTGATGACATCATCATAACCGGTAGTGACAAAACAGGTATACAGGATACTAAAGACTATCTAAAATCTGTGTTTGAAATTAAAGACTTAGGGGAGATGAAATACTTCCTTGGAATTGAGATATGTAGATCCAAGGAAGGCTTGTTCATGTCCCAAAGAAAATACACCCTTGATCTTTTGAGAGATGCAGGTAAACTTGGTGGGAAGATAGCAAAAATGCCATTGGAGGATGGGTACAAAGTACCACGAGAGGGGGAGATAGAGAACAGTCCATACCTTGAAGATCCTAAACTCTATAGGAGGATGGTTGGTAAGTTAATATACTTGACCATTACTCATCCTGATATCTGTTTTGCTGTGAACCAGGTGAACCAGGACATGCAAGAACCAAGGGAACATCACTGGAGGATGGTGGAACGGATCCTAAGTGAATGGATCACCAGGCCAAGGTGTATGGATGGGGTGCAAAGAGAGCACTGAAGTGGTGGGTTACTGTGATGCAGATTGGGCAGGAGATAGAGCTGATAGGAAGTCAACCACCGGCTATTGTACCTTTATTGGAGGAAACCTGGTCACTTGGAAAAGCAAGAAGCAGAAGGTGGTCTCTTGTTTAAGTGCTGAGGCTGAGTATAGAGCCATGCTGAAACTGACAAATGAATTGGTGTGGATCAAAGGGATACTGAAGCATCTAGGAGTAGAGCAAGCCACACCCATGACTATGCATTGTGATAACAAAGCGGCTATCCACATTGCAACCAACTCGGTCTTCCATGAAAGAACCAAGCACATTGAAGTCGACTGCCACAAGGTGAGGCAAATGATTGGTCTTGGAGAGATCTTGCCATGTTACACAAGGAGTGAGGATCAGTTGGCGGATGTCTTCACTAAGGCTGCAAGGCAGAAGGTCATTGGTCTATTCATACCAGATTAGGACTCATTGACCTCATACCAGACAACTAATCCCCTCGCTATGGGGTCTCCACTCTTTTTCCCTCATCAAAAGGTTTTATCCCACAAAGGGTTTTCTCTTTGGTGAGGTTTTTAATGAGGGGGATCTCATAGCATTCCAAGCTTGACTTGTTCCACATGGTCAAGCTTGAGGGGGAGTGTTGATCTGAGGTAATAAAGAGAGGAGGTTTAAAGGGTTTAGGATGGATTTTGGGATCAAAGGGAAGGTTGTGCAAATTTGGGGTAAGTGTACGGACGGTACGGACCGTACGGACTGTACAACCGACCGTACGGACCACTCGACCCAAATTACTTTAAACTCGACCAAATCACATTTTGGTCTTGTGAAAATTCCGGGTCAAGTTGTACGGATCCGTACAACTCATGGTCCGTACATCCATGGCCGAGACTTGGGTCACAAGGCAGAAGGAAGAAGATAACCTTGGTGGGTGAAAAGGAAGAAGGTTAACTTGTTGGTAACTCGGTAAAGAAGTGTCTCGCGGATAAGGGGTCAAGCTTGACCAAGACAGCCTGTCCAAGGCTGGAAAGGAGAAGGCATCTGGTCAAGATGCCAAAAGCATCTTGCACCCTCATCCACAAGTTCAAACCAGGCGCTCCTCTTCCCTTGACCGGCCACGTCTCCCCCTACATAACCTTTGCTTTTGTATCTGTTGTAAACCTAAATCTCTGCCTATATATTTGTATCTCCTCTCTGAATAATGAATTAAGCAAATCATTTCTTTCTTTTGTGGTTCTCTCTTCTCTCTCTCTCGAGTTCATCATGAACATCGAGCACACTCTCTTCTAATCTCTCAATCTATCACTCTTTCTCTCTTATTCTCTCAAAATCTCAGAGATGGCTTGAATGGTGATCAAGACATCTCAGATCAAACCTTGTCCAAGACTTTCTTCTTGTTGTGGATGTGAAGTGAGTAATCCAACAACATTCTCCTTAAGTTTCTTGACTCTGGAACGAGTCATGGGACCTTCTGGAATGGCTAGAGCATCATCACCAGGCTGCTGGTGCATTGTGGCATCATGGGGCTCGTCTAAGATCTCTTTGCCCTCCTTGGTAATCTGGTCCATGATCACATTATATTCCTTGGTGCTTCCATGATCACATCATCCCCTCCCTCTTCAAAAAGATTTGTCTTCAAATCTGTTTTACCTGCAATAGAGGGAACCAAATCAGTAACATCAAAGTTTAAAATCAGATTACATTTACCTTGCAAGACTCTTTGATAGGCATTGCTGCTGACTGGTTCAGATATGTAGAAGGGACTGATCCGTTTGATTCCTGATTCATTACTCAAACCTGCATCATACTCTTTGACACACAATAAGTTAGCACATACAATTTTATCATAGAGTAAGAGCAATAGTCCAAATCCTTTTCTGCTCGGTTTTGGCTTGTATGTTGCATCTGGAGGTGCTTCTTTGATGATGATGAAGCAAGTGACGCCTTGGTGCTTATCCTGGTCCAATATGGTGGTTTGAACCTCATATCTTCCTCACGCTTGTAGCTTCTCCTTACACCCTTCAAAGCTTTCCTGAAATCTATACTTGGATCTTTTGATAAAAACAAGAGTATTATATCTGTGTAAAGAGTGATAAAAGAATCATTGAAAACATTACCACTTACCTTAGCATGCTCACCTGGTCGCCATAGATAGGATTGAGATGTTCTAAACTAAGATAATTCAGAATAAAGTAAATGTAGGTGTACCTGAGTTGTAGAATCAGTAACTTGCAAGTCTAACTTCGTTTTAGCCTCAAACTTGTTTCTTGTAGATGTAGGAAGGACTAAGAATGTGGGATAGGTTGATTCATAGCTTATATCCTTCTTTCCCAAGAGCGTACACCTCAAAACAATTTGTCCTCGGATTGGTTTCTTTGGACATTGCTGTAGACTAAGTTGATTTGGCGGTTTCTCCTTGAGTTGAGAAGAAAACATGAGTTCTTCTCTTGATCCAGGGATCACTTCACCATTTTCTCTAGTGAATTCTCCATTTCCAATCATGGTCTGATAATCTCTGCACTGGTGTTGAAGCTGATGCATGTCTGGTGGCGTCCATAGTTTGACATGGTCGAGAAACAAGTCTTTTTGATCAACTTCCAACTCCTTATGACCCCAGCTGGTTCTAGAACGAATAGAGCACTCTCCAAGGATGATAGTATTGTGAACATATGCTCCAGGTATCCAGGAGTAGTTCTGTAACCTTCCAGCACAATCAGATATAAGTTTCTCTTGAGAAAGATCCAAACCGACATGTTTTGCAAAACTAGTAATATCTTGATGCTCAGGTGGCCATTTCCTGCGTGGTCTGGTTTGTTGGATGATGTGATAATGGAAAGCACCAAGGAATATGATGTGATCATGGACCGGATCACTAAGGAGAACAAGGAGAGTCTAGATGAGCCACATGAAGTCACAATGCAACAGCAACCTGGTGAAGATGCTCTATGTGATAATGGAGATAATATGAAGAGGATAAGTAAGATTAAGTGTCTGGTTTAGAATGGACCAGAGAGAATGATAGTTTGTATGAGTATCAAAGAGAGTAAGCAAGATTGCTGAGAGTATAAGTAACTGAGAATGAGAGTTTGGAGAGTATGGAGAGTATTGGAGAGATTGAGTTCGTGAGTAACCAGAGAGAATGGAGAGACTGAGTGAATGAGAGAGTTTAGTGACAAAGTATATGAAGAAAGAGCTCTTCACTCTTCTTAGGAAAATCAGTTACATGAGCTTGCCTTATATAGGCAAATTGCAGCAATTAAAATACTACTACACAAGGGCTTCCTAAACAAATAATATATCAGTGAAACAAGGAGAAAGAGCCAAGAATGGCACGTCCAGAGAGAGAGAGATGGTGACAGGAGGTTGGGTGTGGTCTCCATGGTGATAGTGAAAGCTCTCCAAAAGTTCACTCTCTTAAGAGCAACATGTGACTTTTATTCTAATTAAATCCCCACTTGCCTCAGCTCTCTACAACGGTCTGATGCTCAATTTGAACTTCAAATCTGCTTCAGAAGATCAAGCTGGACGAGTTTCCCACCTGCCTTACCTTGCAAGTCACCCTAGGTTAAGTTTGGTTGCTTGGAAGCCAAGACTGTACGTACTGTCTTGTGTAGCAAGGTTGTATAGACCAGACTCATTTCAAGTATCTCTTCTTCTCTTTGTCTTCTTTATTTCTCAGATCAATACCTTTCCTTGCAAGGCACTCATGGTCAAGATGATAGCTTGTGGAGCAAGTATGTATGGACAGAACCGAATTGGTTTCTCTTGATGAACTCGCCTTGGATCATCAACCAACTTCTTCTTCTGGTGATTCCTTTCTTTATTTCAAGCTTGACCATAGGAGATCCTTGGGAAATCTTGGAACTGAGAGTACTTGCCTCATTAAAAACCTAAGTATGGAAAACCTCATTGGATAAAACCAACACTTAGGGAAAAAGAGTGCAACTACTTCAGCCTGGGGATTGGCCAGTGGGTTTATGAGCCTTATGATAATGTTTAGGGACTCACAAACCCTGGATGATGGCCTTTCTTCGATGGCAAGCTGGCACCCTTGCTTCACATTCAGATTAAGTGCCACTTGCTACATACTGAAATCAGCCTTGAGCTTCTTGTTATGATCAGAGCTTGTCTCCCCCTTTCTTCTTGCTTCTTTCCTCCATTTAGGAATTGAGTCGAAGCCTGGCTTTGCTCATGAGATCAGTAGGTACTTTGAAATCACCATTCAAGCCTCTTCTTGAAGCTTTATCAACCAGGTACAAGCACACATGCTATGGGCTGATTCATAGCTTCCCAACTGAAGGTAACTGTTCTAACTCCATATAGAAGCTGATCCATAGCTTCCCAACCAGAAGGTAACTGTTCTAACTCCCAAGCCTTGGGATGATTCATAGCATTCCAATCAGCTTGCCTCTCCACCTGATCTTCTTGCCAAGTAGTCTCTGATGGCCATCTGTTCTAACACCAAGTTGTTGCTGTCCTTGCTGATGTTTCTTTGATCCGGCTGATGAGAAATCTTGCAAGGGTGAATTCTACCACTTGCATACTCTCACTTCTGATCTGAAGTGAGGAAATGGAAGACTTGGACCTTCAGAAATGCTCATCATTACCCCTCCTCAAGCTTGATCCAGAGAGAATAAGTGAAGGACCAAGCTTGGAAGTGAGCAACATTCAGTTTTGAAACCAGGAGCGTATCACCCCTACAGCTGCGCTTAAGTCAACCGGTTCCTCCCTTAATCTCTTCTCCACTGCCTCTTGTAAGTCTTTTGAACCAAGAGCTCAACACCCAAACAGGCTGCGCTTAATTCAACCGGTTCTCTACACACAAGTGATCTTTCCATGGTCAGGAATATACAGACTCTGTAGGCTCTGAACTCATGGGCAAAGTCTTCATCTTTGTCTTTATTGAAATAAATAGAGGGATGACTATAAGAAGAAGCTGGTTGATGATCCAAGGATAAGTTCATCAAGAGAAGCCAGTTTGGTTCTGTTTGTACAGACTTGCTCCACAAGCTACCACTTGACCTTTCCTGACTTGCAAGGCAAGGTGATGTGATCATGGACCAGCTTACTAAGGAGGACAAAGGGAGCTTAGATGATTTGATCATGGACCAGCTTACTAAAGAGGACAAAGGGAGCTTAGATGATGTGATCATGGACCGGATCACTAAGAAGAACAAGGAGAGTCTAGTGTTAAATGAGAAGCCAATACCATATTGTTCAAGCTGAAGCAAAGGAGACAAGTGGAGTTGAACAGGGATACTCTTGGCTGAGCAAAGAGAAGGCAGTTCACTAAAAAGATGGCTGCTGACTCTTTGCAAAGTCCCCCTATCAAGTAAGTTCTACAAGTCACTTTGCAAGGCCATTCTGAAGAAGGATGAAGTGAGAGATTCAAGTGCAAGCCAGGAGGGCAGACACTCCTCATTATCACCCCAAATACATGCTGGCTTGATCTCAACCCATGAAGAAGTTAAGAAGTCAGAAACAAGGGGGAGACAAGCTGTGAAACAAGAAGAAGGTTCAAATGGAACCAGTTGAGTGTGAAGCAGGAAAGGAGTCGCGCCCTTCCTGGCCAATAAAGTTATCTAAACCTAGGCTGGATTGCTTGTACTCTTTTTCCCTATAATTAGGTTTTTAATGAGGCAAGTAATCTCAGTTCCAAGCTTGTCCAAGGATTCCTATGGTCAAGCTTGAGGGGGAGTGTTGGAATAATGAAAGAAAGAGAAGAAGAGAAGCAAGCTGGATTATGGTTCAAACCGGGACAGCAAAGTAAGAAGATTTGAAGCTCCCTACAGTTCATCAAAAACATAACCATACTTGACTTGCAAGGCAAGGAATGAGTGGGGAAGACCTTGTGGACGTGGCTGAAGTTCCAGAAGTCAAGGAAATTCAGTTTGAATGCTATTGGATCAATCTGGTTTGAATTAAACAAGAAGAAGTCACATGGCATACAGCTCCTTGTCATAGGTTGGGTAGTTCAATGTGGCGCCTCCAAGCTTCTCACTGAAGTAAGCTATAGGCCTCTTTTCTTGCATCAGCACGGCTCCAATTCCCACTCCAGATGCATCACACTATCTCAAAAGTTTTAAGAAAGTCAGGGAGTACAAGTAAAGGAGCACTGGTTAACTTCCCTTTCAGCAACTGGAATGCATCTTCCTGAGCTTGTCCCCAAGCGAATCCCACACTCTTCTTGATGATTTCAGTGAGTGGGGCAGCAATGGTGCTGAAGTCTTTCACAAACCTCCTGTAGAAGCCAGCAAGTCCATGAAAACTTCTGACTTCTCCAATGGTTTTAGGAGTTGGCCACTCCTTGATAGCCTTCACCTTCTCCTCATCAACCTGTATGCCCTGTGATGTAACAACAAAACCTAGAAAGACAAGGTTATCTATTCCAAATGAGCACTTCTTGTAATTAGCATACAGATTCTCTTTCCTAAGCACATCTAAAACTTGTCTCAAGTGCTCAACATGTTCTTTCATGGTCTTACTGTAAATGAGAATATCATCAAAGTACACAACCACAAATCGACCTATAAGAGCTCTCAAGACATGGTTCATCAGCCTCATGAAAGTGCTAGGTGCATTAGTAAGACCAAATGGCATGACAAGCCACTCATACAATCCTAACTTAGTCTTAAAAGCAGTTTTCCACTCATCTCCTTCTTTCATTCTAATCTGGTGGTAACCACTCTTTAAATCAACATTAGAAAAGACACATGAACCATGTAACTCATCTAACATATCATCTAAGCGAGGGATTGGATGTCTATACTTAACTGTGATGTTTTTGATGGCTTGGCAATCCACACACATGCGCCAGCTTCCATCCTTCTTTGGTACCAGTAGAACAGGTACAGCACAAGGACTCATGCTCTCTGTGATGTGGCCTTTTTCCAAGAGATCATTGACTTGTTTCTGGAGCTCCTTGGTCTCAACAGGATTGGTCCTGTATGCTGCACGGTTTGGGAGTGAGGCTCCTGGTAAAAAGTCAATTTGGTGCTCAATGCCTCTGATGGGTGGCAAACCAATTGGATTATCTTCTGGAAAGACATCCCTATACTCCTGCAAAAGACTCTCTGTAAGACCCGATCCTGGTCCATTGAACCCCAACCAGATCCTGGTCCTAACCTATACAATTCTAAGGATGATTCCGGTTTAAAGTCATATAATTGCTAAGTCATTTTAACAAAACTGAGGTTCATTCATTTCAGAGTTAGAATCAATATCAAATAAGGGGCAAATCGATTGTATAAATATAAATCAAAGTGATACAAGTATTCATGTGATCCAAGTTGCACAATAGGCTATCATAAGTTCATACTAAAACGTTTCTACCCCTTAACCCACACACACATCCATTCCGGCTTGAGTCTTCACGGTTCCTTGGCCTTGCCACGGTCCATATCCTTACCTGAAACCACACAAGTACCATAGCATGATAATATGTCCGATAACCTAACCACAAACCTAAGCAGTTGCATGGTTCTGCGCCTAGAGACCATCTTAGACCTGTTCTGACCCTTTTTCAAAGGTGTTCCAAAAACTAAATAAAATTCATGACAATTCGTGATAAATCCTAACTAGACGGAATCCATGATCGGATTCACCAGAAACCGTCCCGAACCCTAAGATCCGACCCAAACAGCCCATGGACCAAAATATGGTTTTTGAGCAAATCAAGTCCAATTCGTATCTAGTCTTTTCCAATAATTCTTATAAATCTTAAAACTCCTATTCCCAAGTTTTCAGGCCAAACAAACACGTTTAGAGTAGTTTTGAGATCATGGAACCCAAACTGGCCGATATTCTGTCCAATGGAACCAGGCTTATGCTTGGCCCATAGGAAGGCCGTCCTGATCCCCAAACTCTCATAAACATAACAGGAGAAGATGATATAAGAAGTATACAACCAGAAATGGGCGTGATCATAGTTCCAGAGATCATGAACCACATGTTTCCCCACAACGGTCCATGCCCCTGGTTTACATGATCCACACCACTAACCTTAGAGGATCCATCCTTCTGGCCACGATCTTTCTCCTTCCCTTTACCACGATCCCTCTGTCTGGTCTCCATGTCTGCGCCTTGATCTTCACAGAACTTCCACGGATGAAGAGATCACACGCTTAGACACTCACACGGATTCTACCTTCAATAATCGGTTCTTCTTTCTCTATTGTCTCTCTGGATTTTGGCAGAGGTTTGCCTTGTGTTTCTGACTGATTATTTTCGTGCAGAAGGTCTTATATTTATAGGGGAAGGCGTGGTAACCGTCCCTGGGCGAACAGGCACGATTTGGGGCACAAAACCGCCAAACTGCCCATTCCCACCCTTTCTGCCCAAAACCGCCCAACTGCCCTTTTCTTTTGCGTGTGGGCTTCCTGGTACAAGGCCCATTCGTCCCCCTGAAGCCCTGGTTTGTTTGCCAAGACCCACGGGCCCTTGCTGGGTCGAGCAAGACCCATGACTGCCCATAACCCGTCCAACCGGCCCGGACCAGAACACTCCACCGAGCTGAGATGAGCTGACCACCAGCTGCTCCAGCTGAGTAGCTAGTCCACCAGCTCCAGCTAGCTAACCTTCCAGGAGTGAGCTACCTTGGAGCTACTCCTAGCTGGTTTGAGCTTCTTCCAGATTGGTCCGAGCTTCGTCCGCGCATCGTCCAGCTTCCTAAACTCCTGTCCAGCTGCCTTAAGCTTCCCGGAGCTACCCAAAGCTTACCCGGAGCTTGGTTGAGCTGTCTCAAGCTGTCCTGAGCTGTTTTGAGCTTCCCCCTTGCTCATTCCAGCTGTAATAAACTCATTCCTACCTTCCTTGGTTAAGTCTCAGCTTCCTGATTGCACTTAACCTGCTTCCCGGACCATGATACCTCATGGTTAGACCCTAAGGCCTTGCTGGTACATTTTCATGTACCATGGTCCGTCCCAACGATCCTGTCTAGGATCGGGGACATGACAAGTCTCCCCCACTTAGAATGGATTCGTCCTCGAATCCTTGCCGCATGTTGTCGCCTGGAACAAACTGATTGTACCATTCCGGGTACTCATCTTTCATCCTCGCTTCTGTTTCCCAAGTAATGACATCCTTTCCATTGTATTCCCATACAACCTTGATTATAGGTACTGTTTTCTTCCTTGTTGCCTTCTCTGCCCGATCTATGATTTGAACCGGCCTTGTTTCTAAGGTAAGGTTCTTACCAAGATCCGCAGGGATCTCTGGTAACACAATGTCCTGGTTGCCTAAGCACTTCCTGGGTTGAGACACATGGAACACATTGTGGAATGCATCCATTTCTGATGGCAAGTTCAACTTGTATGCCACTGCTCCAACTCTCTCTATGATCCGAAATGGACCTAAGTATCTAGGATCCAATTTTCTTCGTCCAAGAACCCTGGTCCTGCCCTTGAAGGTGATCATCTTGAGATAGACCCAATCACCAATTTCAAACTCAAGATGTTTCCTTCTACGGTCTGCATAACTCTTCTGGCGGTCCTGCGTCTCCTTCATTTTCTCTTGAACCAACTTGATCTTCTGCGTGGTCTCCTCAACAATTTCAGGACCCAACATACTACGCTCCCCCACTTGGGTCCAGCATAGTGGTGTCCTACATGGCCTCCCATACAATGCTTCATACGGTGACATACCAATGCTGGTATGGAAGCTATTGTTATAGGCGAATTCCAACAAAGGCAAATGTCTTTCCCAAGAGCTTTCCCAGTCCAAGACACATGCCCTTAGCATATCTTCTAAGGTCTGTATTGTTCTCTCTGACTGCCCATCCGTCTGTGGGTGATAGGCTGTACTCATGTTTACTCTCGTCCCCAAAGCTTTTTGGACAGCTTTCCAGAAGTACGAGGTAAACCTTGGGTCACGATCAGAGACAATACTGGCTGGTACTCCATGTAGGCGTACTATCTCATCCATGTATACCTTCACAATCTCATCAACTCCATCGCCCTTCCTGATGGCTAGGAAATGGGCTGACTTGGTTAAACGATCGACCACCACCCAAACCGCATCCTTTTTTGTCCGGGTTGTAGGAAAACCGGTTACAAAGTCCATAGTAATGTGATCCCACTTCCACTCTGGAATGGGTAGACTTTGTAGCAACCCACTGGGTACCTGATGCTCAGCTTTCACAAGCTGGCATGTGGGACACTTTGCCACCCACTCAGCTACATCGGTCTTCATACGAATCCAGTGGTAGTACCTCTTCAGGTCTCTATACATCTTGTTCAACCCTGGGTGAACAGCAAACTTAGACTTCTGAGCTTACCTCATAATCTCCTCCTTTAACTCCCGGTTGTTGGGAACACTGATCCTACCATGTACCAAAATGGTTCCATTACTCGCCATTTGGTACTCGGTCTGGTCATTCCTTGCAACCTTTTGTAGGTTCTCATCCAGTAGTTGTGCTTGCCGAATCCTGGTAAGTAGATCAGCCTGATCCACTGCCTCCAACCCCAATGGCTCATCACTGCCGGCCAATGTGTTGAGATGCAAGGACCGTACCATCCCTTCCAGTTCAACAGCTTCCTTCTCAGCCGACACATCAGCTCTCCTCCGGCTCAGGGCATCTGCAACCAGATTAGCCTTGCCCGGATGGTAGACTATGTCCAGCTCATAATCTGCAACAAATTCCATCCACCTCCTCTGCCTTAAGTTCAGCTCGGGCTGAGTGAAAATGTACTTAAGACTCTTGTGGTCGGTGAGGATCTGCACCTTTGCTCCATACAAATAAGACCTCCAAATCTTCAAGGCAAACACCACAGCTGCCATCTCCAAGTCATGGGTTGGGTAATTACCCTCATGCTTCTTCAATTGCCTAGAAGCATAAGCTATCACCTTCCCATGCTGGGTTAAAACACATCCCAGTCCTGTAATGGAAGCATCCGTGTACACCACATAAGGCTGGTCGGCCTCTGGTAATACTAGTACCGGAGCACTGGTCAACATGTCCTTAAGGGCTGAGAAACTCTTCCCACACTCTTCAGACCATGTGAACTTCACATCTTTACCGGTTAGTCTTGTCATGGGTTGAGCTAAGCTTGCAAACCCCTTGACAAACTTTCGGTAGTACCCAGCCAAACCCAGGAAACTTCTTACTTCCGTAGCATTCTTGGGTTGTGGCCACTCTTTGATGCATTTGATCTTCTCTGGATCCACAGACACACCCTCATCCGAGACTATGTGTCCAAGGAACCCAATGCTCTTTTGCCAGAAGCTACATTTGCTGAGCTTGGCAAAAAACTGCTGGTCCCTCAACCGTCCCAACACCAACCTGAGATGTTTCTCATGGTCCTCCTTACTCCTGGAGTATATTAGTATGTCATCAATAAAGATGATTACAAATTCATCCAGAAAATCTCAGAAGATACTATTCATCATCTTCATGAAGGCTGCTGGTGCGTTGGTTAGACCAAATGGCATGACCACAAACTCATAGTGGCCATACCTCGTTCTAAATGCAGTCTTCTTGATATCACTTGGTTCAATTGGAATCTGGTGATACCCTGATGCTAAGTCAATTTTTGAAAACCACTTAGCTCCCCTTAGCTGATCCAACAGCTCATCTATCCGAGGTAATGGGTACTAGTTCTTGACAGTGACCCTATTCAACCCTCGATAGTCAATACAAAGTCTAAAGCTACCATCCTTCTTTTTCACAAATAGGACTGGTGCCCCCCAGGGTGATACGCTTGGGCGTATGAAACCCTTTTCCAACAACTCTTCCAGTTGTTTCTTAAGCTCGGCCATTTCGGCAGGAGCCATGCGGTATGGACTTTTAGACAATGGGGCCATCCCTGGTTCCAGTTCTATTATGAACGGGTCCGCCCTGTCAGGTGGAACTCCCTGCAGCGCCCGAAACACATCCTCGAACTCACTGACCAGCGGTATCCCGTCTAGGTTACCACCCTTAACCATCTCCTTAGTGGTGATTGTGGCTATATAAGCCTCACAACCCTTTTCCAGCATCCGTTCCGCTCGGACTGCTGAAACCACTACTACACTGGAGGCAGGTTTTATTCCTTGGAACCTGATCGGGGGTCTACACCCATCCTCAAATTGCACTCGACCTCGGTGACAATCTAAGGTGGCCCGATTCTTTCCAAGCCAATCCATGCCCAAGATCACTTCATGATTCTTGAGGTGGACACAAATTAGATCCGCAGGCATTACCCTGTCTGTGATCACCACAGGGATGTCCTTAACCAGACCCAGGGATTCCATCCTCTGGCCTCCAGCTGCATTAACAATGCAGGACTCATCCCCAACCCCAATCTGGAACAAACCCTTTCCGATCATATCTGGACTCACAAAACTATGCGTAGCTCCAGTGTCGAAAAGTACGTGTGTAGTCACACCACCAATACTTAAGGTCCCTACATCGACCATACTACTAAGGATCTAACCATTCTAAGTTCCAGATCATGCAATGCTACTTAATATAAAAGAAAGACAAAATTCAGAACATTACCAGTGATCGCCTGAAAAGGTCCAGCCCCATCAGCATCCTTAGACAGCTCGTACACTCTAGGTGTTGAAGTCTGTCCACGGGTCTGGTTTGGCTTGCTAGCCTCACCACGACTCTTGTTCTGGTTGTTCTGGAGCTTAGGACACTCATTTTTCCAATGACCACTCTTTCCACAGTAGTGGCAGCCCCCGGAGTTGCCCCCAGACCCTTGTCCACGTCCCTGGTTCTGTCCTGGACAGTCCCTAGCTGCATGATCCATCTTGCCACACCTGGTGCAAGCTCCCTTGGATTTCCAGCACTCCCCTGGGTGGCGCCTTCCACAGTGAGAGCACTCAGGCTTAACACTTGAGGGTTTGCCCTCAGCCTGGTCTCTCTTCCTCTTCCGGTCACCACCAAAGCTCATTGAGCTTGAGGTCGGTCTGGACTTCACCTTAGCTTCCTCAGCTAGGTTGGATTCCAACAAAGCCATGCGTTCCACCAGCTCAGAAACTGAGTAGAACACACGGACTAGGCCATAGGTGCGGAGCTCCGACCCTGAGGCCTGGCTTATGAACCGGCGCACCTGCACCTAGCTCTCGTCCAACATAGCGGCCTAAGCTGTTGAACTCTTCCTCATACTCCACGTACTGCATCTACTGGCCTTGGGGTCAGCTCCCAAGAACCTAGACTCCAGTCGGTCCCATGCTTCAGCTGGAAAGTATTGCGTTGAACTCCGTCTCAAGTCTGAACCTGTGATCAACCATGGACCTCTTTGTCACGCTAACCACCAATTGGTGCATCCCTTCCAGGATATGAGTCTTCTGGTATTCCTCAGGACATGGGACTAGTTCTGACCCGGTCCTACTTAGCCCAATAGGATCACACTTCAGCAAAGGCTGAGTGGAAAGGCCGTAAGCAGCCTAATCGAATTGGTAATCATCCCCGCAAGGCATAAGGTATCCTGAGGTTGAAGCCGTCGTTTCATTAAGATGGACCGCAGGTTCGAGACTCCGCCTCACCTATCGCTCAGTCGAGTGTCGTATTTCTACACATTTCTGAGGCGTGGTACTTAGAAACGGTTCTGAATGCGCTGTAGAATCACACGCCTCGAGCTGAGCTATAGCTAAGGTGATAGTCACGACCCGTATCCTCAAGGCTCAATGTAGCGTTTGAGTGGCTGACCGAAGAGCGGAAGAGAGATCCAGCCTGAGGGCAGATCCCTCAAGTGTTAAGCCACTCACTGTGGAAGGGCCACCAGGGAGTGCTCGGAAATTCGCAAGGGCAGCTGCAACCAGGTGTGCAAGATACTAGGATCACGATGCATTAGTCGGACGTCACCAGGACAGAAGAAACTCGAAGCTGTATCGTGGACATATTCGGTTCGAGCAATTGACTGAATGACTGTGCCAACAGACTGCAGAAGCTTGTAAATCTCACCGGTCTCTGCATCCTCAGCAGCTGGGAGTCAGCTCAAACCAGCCTTCTAGCATTAGTGTACACCTGGACTCACAGTAGCTGGTCCGATGCTCCAGTCTCGCCATAAGCTAACCCAGCAGCGACCACACTAGCTCCAGCATTCCTCAGCATACCACCTGTCCATGACACGCAGCTCGTAGTTCTCAGGACCATCAGTGGTCTAGCTGACATCACGTGAACCCAGCTCGGGTTTTGTTTTTTTCTTATCGCAAAGGGCAGCCAGATAGGAGTGAACACCTTCGGGATCAGTAAGCCTACTGTATATGTAGTTCTCATCTAGCTATTCACACATCGAAGGGGATCTTCGCCTTCAACTAGGAACGGCTCAAGCTACCGGTCTAGGACTGGTTACTCAGGCTGCCACTCCCAACCTAAACCAAGCTGGGTTCCCAGCATCCCACAGGGTAACCTCCACAGGTAGGTTTGCCTTGCTCCCTCAGTGGACGGTTCAGCTCCATCCTCCTGCTCCTGCTGCTGCTGCAGCTCCTCCTCGTCCAAAGGGACTCCCAAAGGGTCTAAGGGTTCCTGCTGATCTCCAGGTTCCTGATTACCCAACTCCTCCTGAGTTGGTAACACTTGGGATGGATTAACACCATCCTCACTTATTGTCCCGGACGTCTCAGCCGCATCCTTTCCCTTTCTTGCCTTGGACTTCTTGGTAACCTTAGAGATTAAAACATAAAACGTTAAGTTCCAGAGTGTACCAAACTTCCAGAACCTCAAAACAATTAGTCTAAGTTACACAAAAACTAAGACCAAACCGTGTGACCCAGCCGGATGTGTGTGAACCAACCCATAACCCCCAAATCCTAGAATCAAGCATGCTCTGATACCAACTTGTAAGACCCGATCCTTGTCCATTGAACCCCAACCAGATCCTGGTCCTAACCTATACAATTCTACGGATGATTCCGGTTTAAAGTCATATAATTGCTAAGTCATTTTAACAAAACTGAGGTTCATTCATTTCAGAGTTAGAATCAATATCAAATAAGGGGCAAATCGATTGTATAAATATAAATCAAAGTGATACAAGTATTCATGTGATCCAAGTTGCACAATAGGCTATCATAAGTTCATACTAAAACGTTTCTACCCCTTAACCCACACACACATCCATTCCGGCGTGAGTCTTCACGGTTCCTTGGCCTTGCCACGGCCCATATCCTTACCTGAAACCACACAAGTACCATAGCATGATAATATGTCTGATAACCTAACCACAAACCTAAGCAGTTGCATGGTTCTGCGCCTAGAGACCATCTTAGACATGTTCTGACCCTTTTTCAAAGGTGTTCCAAAAACTAAATAAAATTCATGAAAATTCGTGATAAATCCTAACTAGACAGAATCCATGATCGGATTCACCAGAAACCGTCCCGAACCCTAAGATCCGACTCAAACAGCCCATGGACCAAAATATGGTTTTTGAGCAAATCAAGTCCAATTTGTATCTAGTCTTTTCCAATAATTCTTATAAATCCTAAAACTCCTATTCCCAAGTTTTCAGGCCAAACAAACACGTTTAGAGTAGTTTTGAGATCATGGAACCCAAACTGGCCGATATTCTGTCCAATGGAACCAGGCTTATGCTTGGCCCATAGGAAGGCCGTCCTGATCCCCAAACTCTCATAAACATAACAGGAGAAGATGATATAAGAAGTATACAACCAGAAATGGGCGTGATCATAGTTCCAGAGATCATGAACCACATGTTTCCCCACAACGGTCCATGCCCCTGGTTTACGTGATCCACACCACTAACCTTAGAGGATCCATCCTTCTGGCCACGATCCTTCTCCTTCCCTTTACCACGATCCCTCTGTCTGGTATCCATGTCTGCGCCTTGATCTTCACAGAACTTCCACGGATGAAGAGATCACACGCTTAGACACTCACACGGATTCAACCTTCAATAATCAGTTCTTCTTTCTCTATTGTCTCTCTGGATTTTGGCAGAGGTTTGCCTTGTGTTTCTGACTCATTATTTTCGTGCAGAAGGTCTTATATTTATAGGGGAAGGCGTGGTAACCGTCCCTGGGCGAACAGGCACGATTTGGGGCACAAAACCGCCAAACTGCCCATTCCCACCCTTTCTGCCCAAAACCGCCCAACTGCCCTTTCTTTTGCGTGTGGGTCTTCCTCTAGGTACAAGGCCATTCGTCCCGTTATCCCTGATAGCCCTAGGTATTGTCTTCGTTGGCTCGAAGACGCCACAGGTTCCACTTCACTGGTATAGCTAGGACGTCGCAGCAAGACCATCGACTGACTGCCCAATGATTGAACATCTTATGCTTCGTATCACTACCGGCTCCGACGCTGGATCCAGGAATCCGAGGACGGTCTGGCGCCCAACTGCAGGGGGGAGTTTGTGATGAGTTCAATCATCTCAGGCCGCCACAGGTTCTTGGCGCGCAGCATATTATTTAGTGAATTATCCGACTAATGCAGATATAGTTGGACAGTCTCGAGCAACTAAAAACGAAACATGCCGAATCACTCGCTACCAGGCTGAGAAGTATGGGAGTGCTGAATCCCGAAATCCAGTTGTTCCAATTCTCTCAAGCACCAACAGCAATCGTCCTAGCTAAGGCTAACCCAAACTCTGGACATGTGTACCAGAAGATCTCGGGATCCTATCGTGGTAGAAGAACCTTAGCAGCCTCCCTTTATGGAAGCTAACACCCTAACGGTGGGCTCTCGAGGGTTCCAATATTTCTTAATACGATAATATATCCGGCGCCTGACGAAGGATCACAGAGCGTCTATGGAAACACATTAAGCTACACGTAAGGGAAGAGAAACTCATTACAGTAATCAGCGCTTGTATGGAATATGCCAATGCAAAAGGTATCGTTCACCCATGAATTGGGCAAACTCCACTGAATAGAACAGAGCTCACTATGTGCAGACTTGCAAGTAATGTAGAGCTACTCCTGGAATCGGTACAGACATCCCTTATAACCTTGCTAAACCAGCATTGACGCCGGACCGCTGGATATGACGATGCGGCATGTCTCAAGGGCTGTAAATGGCCTGTATTGGAGGCTATACCTCTTCCCGCATCATTTGTCCAGCTGAGAATTAAGGAGCTCAATTGGCACGACCATCTCCTTGGCTAAGCTTCAGTCTTCCAATATTGCACTTAACCTGCTTCCCGGACCATGATACCTCATGGTTAGACCCTAAGGCCTTGCTGGTACATTTCATGTTACCATGGTCCGTCCCAACGATCCTGTCTAGGGTCGGGGACATGACACTCTCAATCTCTTTTGGAATAATTGGTTCATGATTAGTCCTGGTGGTTAGTAACTCTTTAAACAAAACAAGGATCATGGGCTGTTGAGTGTTCAGTGCCTCCTTGATCTCTTTAGAAGAAGCAAAAAGGTTATGAGTTTACCTTGGCCGTGTCCTCCTTGAGTGAAGCTGGAACTGTGGCCTTATCTTCTTCTCTTCTCAGCTTAAGTTGCACCTGATCTTGATGCACTTCTTGTGGAGTCAATGGCACCAGAGTGATGTGTTTTTCCTTGTGAACAAAGGAATGCCTATTCGTGTAGCCATCATGTATTGCTCTCTTGTCATATTACCATGGGCGGCCCAGCAAGATGTGACTAGCCTCCATAGGTAGAACATCACAAGTGATCTCATCCTGGTATCTCCCAATGGTCAGGGGCACCATCACTTGTTTAGTCACTCGCATTTCTCCTTCTTCACTTAGCCACTGGAGTGTGTATGGCTTGGGGTGATTGCGGACAGTAAGGCTCAGCTTGTTCACTAGTGTCTCACTTGCCACATTTGTGCAGCTCCCCCCATCAATGATCAAGCTACACACCTTGTCTAGGACTAAACACCTGGTGTGAAACAAGTTCTCTCTCTGTTCATGTTCTTTCGCCTTTGGTTGAACATTGAGAGTCCTCCTGGTGACTAGAAGCTCTCCCTTGACAGGGTAGTCCACGTCCTCCTCAGATAGTTCCTCTTCATCCTCCGAAACTACATCTCCATTGTCGAGCATGATCATGATCTTCTTGTTGGTACACTCATTAGCATAGTGTCCAAAGCCATGACACTTAAAGCACTTGACATTCCGGGACCTAGTAGGTGTTGCTGGTCCTTTGCCCTTGTCATCACGTGTGGAAACCTACTGCTGAGGTTCCTTCTTTTGGCTTAGAGAAGGACTTGTCATCCTTTGAGTAGGCTGGTTTTAAAGCAGATCCGAATTGAGACTTGGCAGTGCTTCTCCTTTTGTTTTGTTGCTCAATCAGAATGGCTTTCTGCAACAACTCGTCCATGTCCTCATAGTCTTGTAGCTCCAGCCTATCTTGGATATCTCGGTTGAGTCCTCCTTGGAATCTAGCCATGGTTGCTTCAGCATCCTCAACCACTTCAGCCTTCATGATGAGTGTCTCCAACTCTTGGTGATAGTCCTCTACACTCTTTGCCCTTGAGAAAGTCTTCTCAATCTCTGATGAAGGTCTCGTCCATAGTGAGCAGGAACAAACCTCTTCTTCATCAAGGTTTTCATCTCAAACCAAGAGGTGATTTGGGGCTCTCCATTGCGCCTCCTTGTTGTGGCAATCTGCTCCCACCAGTTTATAGCATAACCACAGAATTCAGTGGCTGCTAATTTGACCTTTCTCTCCTTAGTGTAGTGTTGGCAACCGAAGACCAACTCTATTTTCTTTTCCCATTCCAAGTAGGCATCAGGGTCATTCTTGCCATGGAATGGTGGTATCCTCAACTTGAGGCTGCCAAGGTTGTCATCAGCCTGCACCCGTCTGTTGTGGTGCCTAGGTCTTTGTCCATCCAGTGAATCTCCTTCACTCTCTTCTGCGGACTCAAGTTGCTCTTCCTCTACTTCCACTGCACGAGCTCCTCTCCTAGGTCTCATCCTAGCTCGTTCACCACCTACACCTGCAGCATGATCAATACCAGGTAAGTCAATGTTAGCTCGGTTAACTCTCTCCATTCTCCTGGTTATCTCAGCTATCATGGCTTCAAACTGCAGTTGATCAAGCCGGATTTGTGGGGCAATAGGTTCTCCCACGTCCTCTCCTTCTCTCCTTTCAGCCATAGTAACCTGAAAACAAGTTAGAAAGCAAGCAAATCTCTCTCTCACTCGGTTTTAGTTGCCAAGTCTCTGCCTTTCTCACAAGTTCAGTTAAGATTCAAAGTTCTTTCACCTAAGCTCTAGAACTTTATCCCAAGTGATTTAGATAGACAGATTGAAAGAGTTTAGTTGCCAATCCGCTTTACCACCCCAGCTGGATTTATCCTCAGCTCTTTGTTTTTTTTTCTTTTCTTTTTCTTTTGATTTGGCTGATCTCTTTCTGTTTTTAGATCTTAGACCACTTGTCTTTTGATTTTTTTTCAGGGGTTGGCCGGATCAGCTTACAACAGATAGAAAGAGAAGAAAGTGTTTGATGGAATGATAGATCTGAGTAGACAAACACGAACCCTAACCTTCAAGTGGCTCTGATACCACTTGGTGCGGCCTGGATAGGCTTGTTCTCCACGGATCACTTGAAGGGGATTGATATAGGGTTGATCTAGAGGCTACTAGCACTCGGATCTGATGATGAACTGCTCTCCTTGGCGATGGGGATGCCTCAGAGATGTGTTGCTACTCAATGACACAAGATTACCTTGTATTGTCGTTGATGGATCACAAGGAATTCCTTCCTTTAGATGAAGATCAATGTTCCTTTAGCTGAACAGAGAAAGCAGTAGAACTAGGCAAGCAAAGTGCTAAAAAGTTTCGAGTTTATTGAATGATTTCCAAGCTCCCTGCGGCGCTTGTTAAATAGAAAAACAGAGAAAACCCTAAACCTAAACCAAGTTGGTTTAGTCTAAACCAAACCCTAAACCCAATTGCAATTGGTTTACTACTCTGAATCGAAAATCCTAATTCTAATTGTTTTTGGTTTGCTGGTTCAAATTAAGTACAAATTGAAATCACATTAAACCAACATGTTGGTTTATCTTCACTCTTGATTGATTCCTCCTCTTGTCTCACGTGCTCAAGCAGAACTAGTAGAGCTTGCCTCTGAGCTTTGGTCTTTGATCTTGTAACTGGTCTAATTGAGAAGATCAATTTATCTTGAGCTTCATTCTGGTCCATCTCTTCTTCTCCACTCATCCAGTCGGCTACATAGGGATCTACTTGCTCCAACTCTTCCATCAGCTCCTGGATCTCTCCCTGGTAAAGCTCCTCCTCTGGTTCTTTGGCTTCTTGGCAGTTGGTTTGACTTGAGGGTGCATTTGATCCAATGGTGGTCGCACCATCTTTGGACAAACTCTTCATGATGGCTCATTTGTGCAGACCGTTCCTTTGTGGTCAATCGAGATTTGACGTCGATTTTCCTTTTCCCTTTTTCCGAGATATTATCTCTTTCTTTCACAAAGGGCAGATTTTCCCGGTAGGTTACGTCTTCCGTTGGACTTGTCTTCTTCGATAGGCTTGACACGTCAGGCACTGGAACTGGTTGTTCACTGGCCATTGCTAGAATCGACGGTTCGGGGTCGTCTTTGCCCGAGTACTTTTGGCTGATGCCTGGGCTATCTTCGAGCGCTTGGTCTTCTCCATCGCGGTGTTCGTGATTTTTCTTAGCTTGTGCTCGACCAGGAAGCAGCGTCTCGACTGCTTTTGGCAGCCCCAAATCATGGCAATTCCGTTATGAGTTAGGAACTTAATACCTAAGTGATAAATCGATGAAACTGCCTTCATGGCGTTTAGGCAAGGCGTGCCCATGATGACGTTGTGGATGGCCGGGTGGTCGACGACCGCGAAATTGACAATCTTGGTGACTTCTGTTTGCCGCAACGGGTAATTTGATTGACCCGAGGGTCATTGATGTTGTGCCAGAGAAACCGACTAGCGGCTTAGGCGATGGTATAACTTCGCCTAACTCGATGTTCATCCTTTTGAGAGTGTCGCGAAAGATGACGTTGATCGTGCTTCCTGTGTCGATGAGAACCCTAGCGACCTCGAGGTCTCTTATCACGAGATCAATAACGAGTGGATCGCAATGTGGCTGATCGATCCCTCCGACCTCTTCTTCGTCGAAAGTGATCACCCCTTTCGAAGTGTAGTTGGTTATGGGCCGGATTGGCGAATTCGCGCTTGTCTCGGCCTTGCACTGATAAGCTTTGATGGTCGAGCATGGTATCGCTGCAGTATTGTGATCCGCCGATGATCATGTTTACCCTGCGACGGTTGTTGTCGTTGCCCTTCTCGTCATGCCTTCTTCCGCGCTTTTCTCCTGGTTGGTTCCCTTGGGAAGGGTCCTTTGGTTGAGGAGTCCTGTCGTTTTTTTTTGGGGGGGGGGCAGTCTAAGTCGCGGATGAGATCTGTAACGCTTGATATTCTGGCGAGTTCTCCGGAGAGAAGCTTCACGGCCAACATCGCACCAAGAACTTTGCAGTTAATGGTCGAGTGTCTGCGGGTTTGGTGAAAGTTGCAGAAGGCATTTTCATCGTAATTCGGGTTTCGGGGTCCATGTGTTACCCATCATTCGTCCTTGCTTTGATCCAGAGTTAATAGCGTAGCTATGCGCTCACTGCGTTTCTACGTTTCCGCGATGTGCGCTTTTGTCATGGCGAGGGTACTTTTTTAAAAAAATTTGCTCCGACCCCGAATCTTTTGACGCATTCTTCGTTGGCTTCCATTTCTGGGACAAGATCTTCGTCTCTTCCTCGATGATGATGTAATCCGTGGTTTTGTGAAGCGCGTCCTGGATTGTACGCGGCTTTTACAAAGTTATCCACTTCCTGAACTTTGACTTTAACCAGAGCTTTTCTCGAAGTACGTTTATTGCGACTTTGTCGCTTATCCTGCTGACTCTAGCCATGATGGTTTTGAACCGTTTAATGAAGTCGCAGAGATTTTCATCCTCTCCATGGGACAAGCTCCAGAGGTCCACGTCAAAGGTTTCTCGATCTATGAACATCGAGATTTTCTTGAGAAATTCTTAAGCAAGCTGGCGAAAGCTCCTGATGGAGTTCCGCTTGAGGCGAGAGAACCATTCTAGCGCTGCTCCGCGGAGGTTTTCTACGGAGAGGCGGTATTCGCCGGTGTCTCTCTCGTTCTCTCTGAACCTGGCTCTATCCATCGCGCCCTGAAAAGCATGTAGGTGTGCCTTAGGAGCAGTAGTTCCGTCGTATGGCATCACTTTGACATTCCCATGATCCGAAACCCTGGTTTCGGTGATACGAGTAGTAAAGGGTGTTTTACAAGCCTCTTCAAGCACTAGATCGATCTTCGGTGCGGTGCTAGTAGCGTGGTGGATTTGGGACTTAACCGCCCTAACTTTGGCACCGTTTTCATGAGATCATTGCAGAGATTGAGAATTTTGGAACTCTTGCTAGCAGATTTCCGACTTTGTCTGCGTTTCCTGTTCCATGGCCAGCTCTTCCTGTTCATTCTAGAAGATAGCTTCGTCCTCTTCGTTCATAGGGTTGTCGAACTAGGATTCGTCCCGAGCCGCTCGGATCCTTGTGTGGCGCGGATGTATGTCTGCTTCTTTTTCTGTGGGTTTGGAC
The DNA here is from genome assembly GCA_905132765.1 of Moricandia arvensis. Lineage (NCBI taxonomy): Eukaryota > Viridiplantae > Streptophyta > Magnoliopsida > Brassicales > Brassicaceae > Moricandia > Moricandia arvensis. The sequence continues at coordinate 27,491 of CAJHQP010002053.1, forward strand.
TTACTGCTAGATTCCACGTCGACACTTTTGACTTCTGCTCCTTCTTTATTTTCTTCAATAGGAGGAAGATCTCCCGGGTTCTTCCGTGTTGGTGTGGGGGTTACTTCATCAGGATTTTCTCCAGACGGTTTGCCCTGCGCGTTGTCGGACCAGTCAAAAGGTGTTGCAAAGTTGAGTCTTCTTTGGCGGATTCGGGTTATTCCACGCGGAAAATGCCTTGTTCCTCGCTGTAAGGGTATCAACCAGTTTAGTGAGGTAGGTCATGACCTTATCATGTTCTGCCGAATTCTTCTCAAAAATTAAGAACATCTTCTTCACCTCCTCGAACGCTGCAGTGTTTGCGTCGACGTTGACCGTTGTGACGTTCGTCGCTGGAGTGTTTTCAACGTTTTCGTCGTTTTCGTCGATGACGTTGTTGTCACGAGGCTGTTGGTTGTTGAGATCTGACATGCATTGATTGAGCGTTGATTGCTGAGAGTTAGATTATTTCTACCCCCTCCTTCTAGCGCCAAACTGTGGGAACCAAAATTCGCACTGTCGATTTCCGTTGAATTAGGAACGTAGGGTAAACCCTACTTTCCCAGAGGTCCTAATTTTCCAGAGGTCCTAGATATCTGCTAAGACACACGCCAATCAATCAGAATACATATTCAAGATGGAGAAATAAAGTAAAAATCGAAAAGATAGCAAATAGATGTCTTATTCAGAATTTGCGTATGAGCGTTTAAAACATGATAGGAGCCTTGGCTATGAGAGCTGTTGGCGAGATCCCTACTTCTAACAACCTAAGACTGCAAAACCCTAGTTGAGTCGCAGCTCGAATAACAAAAACGGAAATTTGCCTAAATGCTCTAAGTGCTATGTCTGCTATGAGTAGAGATTTTCGTGTGTCCCTTTCATCCTCACCCTCGAAGTCCTTATATACTCCTATAGAGGCGGTTTACTATTTCCACTTCTGCCCTTGGTCGAATTTATCGCTTCGCGACAATATTCCTTTTTTTCCTCGATCTTCATGATTATATTTGGAAACTTAACATTTATCCTCCGATCTTGACATTTATCTTCCGAACTTAACATTTATCCCTTCCTAGAAAATAAAAGATAAACCGTCACAAATTTTGGGCTCGATTTTGGATAAAATTGCGATTGGGCCTTTAGCCGAGTATTAGACCTTCTCGGGCTGTTTTTTGACTTAAGCGTTTTTACGATTTTATCGAAAGAGCATTCCTTAGACGACGTCGTCCGAGAGTTAGGATCTTTCGTATGGGGCGTACAACTCCAGGTGTTTAGTTAACCGTTATTGTCTTATATGATCGACATGATCCTCTCACGAGAAAACGAATTCTTTCAGTAAAGTTCCAATGTCAATCTCGATCGAGACGAAACAAAGATACGTTCGATCAAGTTTTGAAAGAGGGAGTCACGAGGACGAGGTGAAAATGGATTTATTAATCCAACTCGCCGAATGGGCGAGTTGGATTGCTTGTGCTACCTAACTCACCCGTTTGGCGAGTTAGACTTGTCAAACTCGCCGAACGGGCGAGTTGGTTTATCTTGTTTGATCAAACTCGTCCGTTTGGCGAGTTGGGCTTTTACAACCTGCAGAACGGGCGAGTTGGTCGTCTTGATTGTTCCAACTCGCCCGTTCGGCGAGTTGGATTGGTCCAACTTACCGAACGGGCGAGTTGGTCGGCCTACATTGCCCAACTTGCCCGTTTGGCGAGTTGGTCGGTTCTTATGGTTTGATTTTCCTGTTCGACAAGTTGAACGTCTTGCTCGGGGAAATTCTCTGTTCAGGGAGTTGGATGATTGAGTCTTCTAGTCGTTTCGTCGTGTTGCCGTTCGGGGATACGTTGACCCAAGGTCTTCTTAATGGCTCACTTATGCAGACCATCCCTTCGTGGTCAGCCAATATTTGACTTCGTTTTTTCCTGTTCCCCTTTTTCCGAGATATTATCTTTTTTCACAAAGGGCACATTCCCCGGTAGGTTTCTGACGTTCATTCCGTCGTAACTGATTTTGACCCGAACAATCTTTGTTCGATGATTCTGATTTTTTTAGACTCTACAACTCATTGCACTTAGAAACTCTAATCTTTATTCTTCACAAGCTTGGTTTCAATAACTAGCACTCAATTATCAGACAAACTTGCTGCGGCAGTTCGATTTCTTGGTCCATTCTCTTAATTGAACTACGTTTGGCTTGATCCTTGAAAGGGGTATGTAAACAGCCTTTCATAAGGTTCAGTCCAAAATCAATCAAAACCTTTTCTCATATATTTTTTGATACAAGCCTAAGCTATCAAATGCTTATAATCCTTAAGAATATCAAAACAAAAGGAGGGAGGTTCAAAAGTTCAATATAATTGAGCAAGTGAATCCGGCTGGATGGATCGAGTTGATGATGAACGTGGATTAAAGTGCACCACACGAGAGATGGATAGGCTCGTGATACAACACAAAACACAAAACACGAGAGATGGATAGGCTCAAGAACAAGAGAGAAACAAAGTTTATAAGAAAACTTCAAGGGAAACAAAGGTTTATTTTTATTCATTCTTTCAAGTCTGGTTACAAAGAAGCAAATGAAAAAGCTTATATAAGCTCGACCAAGGCTGGTCAAAGACAAATAAATCAACATAAATGAGAATAAAATTCAGAATAAATGATAACTCAATCAATGGTTTGATTGATATGACCATTATTGCTTGATCTTGGCCAAGTAAGGAAAACTATGAGGTTCCTTGTATCTAGACAGCTTGGGGAGGTAAGTGAGATGTTTTGGAACCATATTAGTTACTTGTGGAATCTCTAAGACGAGCTCATCCAGAAATGGAGAGTTATGGTGTGCCTTGAATGTGATATCTTCCAAATAAGGCAAGTCGAAAGCTGGTTTGTCCGGTTCTGGAAAGTTAAGCATGTCTTTAAATTTCCTTGACCATTTTTCTTTATATTGAGCTTGTTTTAAAGCTAGGAGATCCACATTGAATACTATGATTTTTTTGGTTCAGGCCGTGCTTTGTTTGTGCTGGAATATGCTTGTAAAGGCATGTACTCCTAGCTAGATGGGCTTGGAAAACTTCAGTTTGTAAAAGCCATAACTTCTTGGCCCGTGAATCTTTTCTCGTAACTCAAAGCTTCAGTGCTTCCTTGATGAGTGTGTGATTCATGAAAATTGGTTTCACATTGAAATATCTTCTGATTCTTTATATATACTCCCTTTACTGAACATATGTTGCTGGAACCTCTTAACTGGTTCTATGGACAATTTGGTGAGACTCTGCTTCAGCTACTGGTTTTATGACCACATTACCATTCCTGACAGTTGATATGGAGATATCATCCGTTGGTATCATTATTGCTCTGATACCAAATGTTACAGCCCAGAATGGGGGTCGTCCAAATGATCTACTGAGGTTCCAATCGGTTCACCCGAGTTGTGGTAGAAAGATCGATATTGTTGGAATCCTTGTTGTAAACCTGAAACAAATGCAAATGTAATGAGATGCGGTTTAGACTAGAAAAAAATAAGATAAATAAGCAACGGATAGGATGGAATAAGGCTGCTGGACGTGTGTCACTCTCAGCCTGATCAAGAGATGATCGAAGTGGATGGGATGGAGCAAAACTTGCTGGATGTGTATCACTCTCAAGATTGGCAAACGAGAATGGAGGTGATGATGGATTGAGGATGCCACAAGACTCTATGAAAAGGAGGATTGATAAGTCTTGATGCTTTGGAGCTGATTCTCACAAACTCTAAAGACTTAATACAATAATTTTAAGAAAACTAGAAAACTAGAAAATTCTTATTACTTCAAAAATGGTGTGTTTACAATGGTCAAACGAAATGAGCTTATATATGCTCGACAAGTACAGATTCTCACAGTCATAAAATGACATAAGTAAACTAATTAACTCAAAATAAGATGCTTGGAAGCAAAGGCTTTGATGGCTCCATGAAATAAAGCCATTAGCTTGATTTGTCCCTTCTTCAATGGGAAACTTGTCATGGCCTTGTATCTTGATATCTTCTGGATGTATCCACCGTTTATAAGTCTTCCTGATATGATCCTTAGGCTCATTGATGAAGAATATGGCTTCTGCCCTTTTCCCATATATTGGTGAAGATTTTCCTTGCAAGCAAATATTGTGAATGCATCCAAATAAGGAAGGTTGATGGTAAAGAGAATCCGCCTGATCCTCTGGGTGCTAGTGCATCTAAGGACTTCTTTTATACCGTTTGGATGGTCTAGATTGTCTCCTGGCTTCCAAAGAAAGGTTTGGTTCGAGCCAAATCCAATAGGTTGGAAACTTTCCCCAATTGATGTTGGTGTGGCCGGTTTTGGGAAATTTATTGCATCTTGGTTTTCCCATGACCAATCCTTCTGATTTCGGTCATTCTTTAAATCTAATAATCGCCTCTTGAATCCCATGTTTGATTCTGGAAAAGACCGCTTCGTGTCTGTACTGAAATTCACTTCTAAAGGCTGAGACTCGCAACTGGATGGGCTGGGAAACCTTCAGATTGTAAAATCCATAAATTGTTGGTCCGTGAAGATTTTATTGCAATTCCAAGCCTCAGAGCTTCCTTGATGAGTAATACTTCTTCTAAAATTGGTTTAGCTCTAAAAGTAGTTATGGTTGTTGAGATATTATCCTTGGACTGAACCTCTGTCGCTGGAACCTCTACACTGGTTGGTATGGAGAGTTTGGTGGAACTCTGGCCAAGCTGCTGGTTTGATGGCCGCAACATTTAATGTTACAGCCCAGAATTTCAAAACAAGCCTAAACTATGTTGGGGTCAAAATCGGTCATGACATAATCAACGTCAGAAACTTCCCGAGAAATGTCCTCTTTGAAAAGAGAGAGATAATATTTTGAAAAACAAGAGCGGGAAAATCGAAATTGAATTTTGTATGGATCCCAAAGGAGGGTTCGCACGATAATTCCTCAAGAAAAGTTACTCTAGGTCTCAGAAAAACGAACCCCCGAACATCGAAACAAACAAAAGGACTGTAAGGCTCGATTGTCCAACTCACCGAACGAAAGAGTAAGCCAAGCAAGCCGTCCAACTCGCCGAATGGGCGAGTTGGAAGGATCAAGACGACAAACTCGCCAAACGGGCAAGTTAGGTAGCACGAGCAATCCGACTCGCCCATTCGGCAAGTCGGATTAACCAATCCATTTCACCTCGTCTTCGTAAATCCCTCTTTCAAAACTAGTTCGAACTTATCTTTGTTCCATCTCGATCGAGATTGACATTGGAACTTTACTGAAATAACTCGTTTCCTCGAGAAAAGATCGGGTCGATCGTATGAGACGGTAACGGTTAACTAAACACCTGGAGTCACACACCCCATACGAGAGATACTAACTCTCGGACAAAGTCGCCTTAGGAATGCTCTTTCGATAAAATCATAAAAACGCCTAAGTCAAAAACTGCTCGAGAAGGTCTAAAACTCGGCTAAAGGCCCACTCGCGATTTTATCCGAAATCGAGCCCAAACTTTGTGAGGGTTTATCTTTTATTTTGAAGGAAAGGGTAAATGTTAAGTTCGGAAGATAAATGTCAAGATCGAAGGATAACTGTTAAGTTTCCAAATATAATCATGAAGATCCAGGAAAAAAAGAATATTTCTATGAAGCAATAAATTCGACCAAGGGCAGAAGGGGAAAGAGAAAACCGCCTCTAGAGGAGTTTATAAGGACTTCGAGGGTGATGATTCAAGGAAGACACGAAAATCTCTACTCAGAGAAAACATAGCTTAGCACTTAGAGCATTTAGGCAACTTTCCGTTTTTGTTAGTCAAGCTGCGATTCAACTAGGGTTTTTCAGTCATAGGTTATTAGAATTAGGGATCTCGCCGACAGCTCACATAGCCGAAGCTCCTATCCTGGTGTAAACGCTCATACGCAAATTCGGAATAAGACATTTATTTGCTCTTTTTCGATTCTTACTTTGTTTTCAATATTTACTTCGTATTATGACTGATTGGCGTGTGGTTTAGCAGATATCTGAGAAATCTGGGAAACTAGGGTTTACCATGCGTTCCTAATTTAACAGAAATCGACATTGTGAATTTCAGTTCCCGTAGTTTGGCCTTAGAAGGAGGGGGTCGGATTATTCTAACTCATGGCCACAAAACGCTTGATCGAAAAAATTTCTGGAAATACGAAAGACAATACCGCACCTTGCAACAACGCTGGTAAAACAACTCCAGCAGTGACTGCTCATGTCGCCAACGCTTATGCAAACGCCGCAGTGCTTGAGAAAATCGAAAGCCTAGTCGTGACTCGTCGCCACAGGCGGGGCACCGAAACAAGCTTGCGATTTCTCTCACTAAACAGAAAGGGTACCGATAAAATCTATCAAACCCCGTAAATTTGGCTCATTATAGAGTTGGTAAAATCTCAGCGCATAAGGGTTCGATCAAAAGAACTTTTTCCAAAAACTTTCAGAAAAAATAAAACTTGCTCTCCCAGAAATTGCGGAGAAACCTTAGATTTCTCAGAGAGATAGGAAGCACAGCAAATCGGGCGCACAACCCCCACTGCTGTACTTCTTCTGAACAATTTCCGAAGAAAAGAAGTTGATCTCTATTGAATCACTCGAAACCTAAAACGGCTGACGAAAACTTAACTAAGCGAAACAAGAGATCGTATCCCTCACTGCTAAAACGTTCTCTAAAACATAAAATTTCATAAAGAGTCAAGCTTCAATTATATGCGACATATTCAGTTAATTATCGATGAGTGTCACTTAAACTTACTTCAGAAAAAATACTCAAAACTCCCTCGGATCAATCCTCTGGAGACGAGAAAATCTCTGATTAATTCGACTCCCGATAATTAATCTTATCACAGACAAAGATTCAGAGGCTAAAACGTAAGTTTTCCAGAAAGACAGCTCTCGTACAGCCAAACACGAAAACATGCTTACATAACGACTTTCGTAAAATTAAACTCAGCAACATTTTACAAAACAGCTTTCATAAAACTAAACTCATGACATTTCGCGGAATAACTTTTGTATAATTAGAGCTCAACAACATTTTCCGAAACAGCTTTCGTAAAATCAAACTCGACAATGTTTATGGAGCATCGTTCGGAAACTGAAACGAGTTAGCATTTTATGATACAACTTTCGTATAAAAAATTTGAAAACGTTTACGAAATGACCGCACCAGCATACCATCCAAACTCGAGTTTGACCAGTCCAACTCGCCCAACAGGCAAGTTTAACAAAACAAGCATTACTTTGGCTCTCCTTTTCGTTCTTCCTCGAATCCCGATCAAAACGCTTTTCGTTTCGTCTTAATCAGAGTTTCCGTTGAGATTTTACGATCAAAAAAAGTTGGACGTACAGGTCGGACTAGTCCAACTCACCGAACGGGCGAGTTGTACGAAACGAGCCATCTAACTCGCCCGTTTGGCGAGCTTAACCAGTCCAAGTCGCCGAACGGGCGAATTGGAAGAAACGAGTCATCTAACTTACCCATTGGGAGAGTTGAACTGTATAAGAAATCTTTTGGCTCACCTTTGCGTTCTCCTATGAATCCTGATCGAAACGCTTTTCATTTTGTCTCAATCGAAGTTTCCGTTGAGATTTTACAAAAAAAAACAAGTTGGACGAACATGTCGAACCAGTCCTACTCGCCGAACAGGCGAGTTGTACGAAACAAGCCGTCTAACCCGCTGGATCGGCGATTTTGACCAGTCCAACTCTCTGAACGGGCGATTTGGACTAAACGAGCCAGCTAACTCGCCCATTGGGGGAGTTGTACCAGCCAACCTCGCCGAACGGGCGAGTTGGACGAAACAAGCCGTCTAACTCGGCCATTGGGCGAGTGGGCCAATCCAACTTGCCAAACGGGCGAGTTGGACTGGATGAGCACTATTTTGACTCATATTTGCATTCTCCTTTGAGTCCGATCAAAACGCTTGTCGTTTTGTGTCAATCGAAGTTTCCGTTGAGATTTTACGATCAAAACACTTTTTGTGTTCATCTCAATCGGAGTTTCCATTGGCATACTCCTACTCGGCATCTTGGGTGTCCTACTCGCCCTCTTGGGCATCCTACTCGCCCTCTTGGACATCCTACTCGCCCTTACCTCCATCTTAGCGTTCTCCTTTGAACCTCGATCAAAACATCTCTTGTTTCGCCTCGATTTGAGTTACCGTTGGAACTTTACGATAAAAACCGCAAGACAGGTTCGAGCCTAAATGCGGCCAGGAAGAACTAATATTTTACCATTCTTAAGGGGCAAAACAGACACAAGAAGAGGAAGGGGAGAGGAGCAAGAAAAACGGAGAAGAGGTTAACTTAAACCTTCAAGAAAACTAAGGTATGGCCGGCCTGGAACTTTTTTCAATCAGGCTTGGAATTTTCGTACGAAGGTTCTAAGAAATAAAAACGCCTTGGAGATCTCCATAAAACTTTAGGGAACTTAGGATCTAGGAGAATAGTCTAGCAAACTAATCTTAGACATTTTCCTGTCTCGATCTATTGTTTTGCGGCTGCTCAAGCAGATCTTGCAAACTGATCTAAACTCTCGGAAAATCGAGAAACGATCGCCACGCACACTCAGCTCACTCCCTAAGGAAAGAACGAATTAGAAACGCAAACGTCGTCTTAAAACCGACTCGTCCCTAGCAATTTTCTTAAAACCGACGTATTCCTAGACTTCAACCTGAAAGTCACCAAGTGACAATCCTAGCGTCGTCTTTAAACTGACCTGGATTGTCGACCATCCCAATCTTCGAAAGAAAAAACGTACACAACCTTTCAAAATATCGGTTCAACCGTTTTTTTCCTAGAAAAAAGGCGGGAGTATGTACGTATACCATGCTCGTATACTCCCATACTTCAAAACAAAAATGTCTCGGCATCAAGAAAACACTTTCGACAAAGCAAACTCTCGCAGAAGTAGACAGAAAATCATTTAGGCTATGTGATGCCTCTTAAAGCCGATCATCCATTAGTTTCGTATAACTATGACATTTTATACAGAAGAGTCTACGAGAAAACAAGTTTGGTGTCATGAAAAACGACTTTGCAAAATGTATTCCTCGGAATATCATCGGAATTGCGTCGGTATATTGCGAGGAAGTGTGTCTCCGTCGGAATGTCCGTCGGAATATACCTTATTTTCTTGTAGTGCTCGTTTGCAAATATCACGAGTAATCTGCGAAAGACATTCTCAATTTACTTATATGCCATTCACTCCTCGTAAAACTTACGCGAAGCATCCTTCGTATAGCCCCACCATATTACGCGAAGAAACTTTAGGAATCGAACGTAACAAGTTTTTCGTAGCAGTGCTTTGGACAATTTGCGGATAGCTAAAAACAATGTCATATGACTCGTCTCTCGAAAAAAAAAACTATACTTTATCTCTTCGCAATAAGATCTTACAGGTCTCATTCCTTAGCCATGCGGCTCGCTTGATTATGCCTCCCATGTCCCTCGGTTCCATCCGAGCAGGCAATCATCTTGCACAGTTCTTTATCGAGCCTTTTAGGTTTTGTCTTTATCATACAAAAACAAAACAATTTACGTACGACTATAACATGAAAAACTCCAACTTGGCCCGTCGATCTCGACAAACGCTCTTTGGCCCTCAGCCAATTACGCATTCCGATAAAAATCCAAACTGGAAAGTTCTAAACTAACATGGCCTTAATGTTAACACGAACGTGCCATAGTGTATCCGTGACCAGAAACGTCCTAGGCTATTCGGCTGAACACATCCTTCAGACCGAGCCAAAATGTTTGAGCAACCACTGCTCCACCCAATCACTTAGCGGCAGAACGACAATCCACGATTTGTTTAAAAATGCCAAGTTCAAATAACTATCGTATAATCCAGAATCGGAAATCATACGACAAATTCTTAATATCAAAACTTAGTCATAACCACCATACGGTTAGCGTAAAACAATAAACTTTTTGATAACCGACCAAGTTCAATATGTTCTACAGTTTACTCTAAACCCACAGCGTTTTATAAGTGAAAAGCGGTACATAAGGAAAAACTCGTAACGAAACTCCTAGAGCTATACGAAGCATCCTTAATAAACGAAATAAGTCTCGGGGGGCCAACTCTTCATAAAGCACAGTGAAGAAAGTCGCATATTTTCAGGGACAAATTTACGCGATCCATTGGTCCTAATTCCTCGGAAACAAACCAAAACGTTTCTCTTTCGTAAGGTTAAAAAAAACCTTGCAATACCAAACATCTTCAAGCCCGCCAACATTTCAAGCACAAAATGCCGCATACGAAATAAAAACTCAACCTTCGACACAGCGAGACGTCGCTAACACTCAGAGAACAGTTTTTTGTCAAAACTTTCCGAAACGAAATGCTCACCTAAAAAACAGTCCATCCGCGAATATAAAAAATACACACCTTCTTTAAAATGTATCCTTCGCGAAGGTTCAAAAATGATTGTATCTAAAAATAAGATTGTTGCTGATCACAACAAACTCTTAACTTCCTAAACAGACTAAGCCATCTCGTAGAGATAGCTCTCAAACACCTGACACAAGGGTAATAGCGCTATAAAAGAAATCCAAAATTTTGGTCAGCACTTTCGGGAGACTTAAAAATTGTCCTCGAAGAGATGCTCGATTCCTACCATACAAGTCACATAAGCCGAGAACATATCGCGGACTTTAAAGCGGGACGAAATCAGGTCGAAAGCAATATGGGAAATGTAAGCCGAAGTAGTCATCGCACCCCCTAAAACCGTGATTAGACCTAGGTCTTGCCCTCAACCCAGCACACTGGTCTCTAACGTCTCAAGGCATGATATTGAAAAGATACGAGATCCTAAAAGCATGTCTCTTCATCCATATCTAAACGCTCTCGAAACTTTGGAAAACTTCTTAAACATCTCGAACGACCAACGAATAGGACGATCCTCAAAAGAGTTGGGAGCGAGATAACAACTCGTATCCTTCACTCTATACTTAACAAAAATCCGAATCTACTTAAACTCATTTTCAAGTAAAAAGCGTAGTTTATTCATTAAAAACGCAAAGCGGTCGGGATAAAGCCACACGCTGTCAGTACAGAAAACATAAATATGGCCACACTCAGCCAAAATAAACAGCCTACGAGGCTAGTCTTGAGGCCGACAAAGATCCAATATACAATGCAATTGGCAGAAACATGCCAGATAACGTCTACAAGACACACAACTAAACCATAAAGGTCTCACTGGAAAACAGGAAGTAAAAACCTTGACTCCGGAACAAACTACGAAAGGCCTGATCCCTTTTACAAGGGTACGTTGGCAGCCTTCACAAGGTGCAGCCCCAATCCTACTGCATTCCACTCTTAGAGGAAAAAGTAGACCACTTTCAACAGACCTTTTCAAACACTGATTCCACCTAACTTACCAAACCTGCCAAACCACTCGCTAGAACCTTACAATTCTAACGAGCTGGGGGGGTTAACTGTTGGGGTCAAAATTGGTCACGACAGAATCAACATCAGAAACTTCCCGAGAAATGTCGTCTTTGAAAAGAGAGAGATAATATTTTGAAAAAAAGAGCGGGAAAATCAAAATCGAGTTTCATATAGTTCCCGAAGGAGGGTTCGCACGATAAGTCCTCGAGAAAAGTTACTCTAGGTCTCAGACAAACGAACCCTCGAGCATCGAAACAAAAAAACAACTATAAGGCTCGATTGTCCAACTCACCGAACGGAAGAGTAGGCCAAGCAAGCTGTCCAACTCGCCAAACGAGTGAGTTGGCAGCGTGGGGTGAGCAACTCCCCCGTTCGGCGAGTTGGACAGCACGGGCCAACCAACTCGCCCATTCGGTGAGTGGGACAGCACGGGCCGACCAACGCGCCCGTTTGACGAGTTGGACGGCTTGGCTCAACCAACTCGCCCGTTCGGTAAGTCAGATCAACCAATCCATTTTCACCTCATCCTCGTAACTCCCTCTTTCAAAACTCGATCAAACTTATATTTTTCCGTCATGATCAAGATTGACATTGGAACTTTATGATGCCTAGCATAATTCATGGTTTTTAGTCTTGTATCTTGGGTATAAATTGATCATTTGCACTAGTGTTTAGGTTCATATAGGTTGCATTGCATTTGCATATTTTTAGGTTTGGGGAATTGCAAGTGAAGTTTTGGAGCCAAAAGAGACATGAAACAGTTAAAATGATGAAGAAATGAAGTACTCTCAAAGGAGCACCGCGGGCAATGCACCGCATGTCGGAGCAGGCCGTGGCAAATGATCGACGGATTCGGGAAGAGTTCAGCCGCGGACAAGGCCGCGCCATAACAAAGCCGCAGCTAGAGGACAGCTACTGTGGGTATAGAGCCGCATGCGAGGACAGGTCGCGGCCGTGATCGACAAAATTGGGCAAGGATTCACCGCGGGCGACACCGCAGCACAAGGAGGTCGCGGCCATTAGAAGCACACCGCGGGCATGATGCCGCGGGTCAGCATGGGTCGCGACCATTGATTTTTAACTCTTCGATTTTGGTTTATTCTGGTTTAATCCGGGTATTGTGATTGAACCAGCTCGAGTTTGAGCTTCATACAAATACTTATGAGACTTAATTTTAGGATCTTATCTTGTTTTCTATCTAATCACAAGACTACTTTGGTGAAAGTTTGAGACTTTAATCTATTTCATCTTGTTTTCTTGTGTGTTAAGACTTGATTTTGCTTTCTAATCATGTTTACCCTTGAATCAACCATGGTTTTAAGGGTTTTCATGAACATTAGTGAGTAGACTCCTATTGGATCTATGGGTTAGGATGATTAGGGTGGTTAAGTGAAGAGCTAAGGTGTTTAGTAATATATTTACATGTTTCCTTGCTATTTGAGTGTTCTTAATGCTATATTAGTCTTGATCACACTAAGCTTGATCAATAGGCATTTTATACACCACAAGTGTTTGATAAATTGTCTGAACCAACTTGAATATGCTTTAGCTTGAATATCCAAAGAGATTTGATGCTAGGATTGCTAGATAGTTAATAGAATTGCTCATAATACTTGCTTGAATGAATTAAACCAATGAGATTTGATGTTTGACTCATGATTGAAAAAGGGGTCTTTGTCTTGAGAAAGAACCGAGCTTGTCCGGTCTACTCGCCATTTGGGGAGTAGACCGTTTGGTCTACTCACCAAACGACAAGTATCGGTCTACTCACCGTTTGGGGAGTAGGCCGTTTGGTCTACTCGCCAAACGGTGAGTAGACCGAGCTTGTCCGGTCTACTCGCCAAATGGCGAGTAGAACGTGTGGGTTCGGTTTAGTCGAACCGGTGAGTAGATCGTTTTGTTTGGTTATGCGGAGATTATTTGAGTGTTCTCGAGGCTTTTCCGGTTCGACGGATTACTTGTGAAATCTAAGTTCGGTTATGTCGCTTTTCGATTTACAAGTTCTCCTTTCTTTTTTCTCGAGAAGAAATCTCTCTCGAGAAGTTTTTTAAGGCTGATTTTTTCGTGATCGATTTTGACCCCAACAGTAATCTAGACTTAGGGAAACCATTGATTGATAATCTTGCCACCTTAACTTGAATCTTAACCGCTTTAACTCAATATCCTAACCCCATGGATCCTATCTTTTAGATTGAATCAAGTTCTTAGTTATTGTTTGTTTCTTCTTGTCACTTGAAAACTATTCACTTCATTAAACTTTGATTGCTTATATTGAGTTAAATGACTTGTATTTTTGGTGATTGAAATCAACTTAGGATGGATTGACTCTTAAGTATTACAATTACACTTAGGATTAAACTTATCCCTATCAAGTTTTGGCGCCGTTACCATTTCTAAGTTTGATTTTGACATTAAGATTTGGTCATTGCTTGAGACTAAGTCTTCTTTTATTTTTATTTGTTTAGTGACACTTTTTCTTCATTTCTCTTTGAAATACTAGGTGTATGAACTTGAGGAGTAGAGGACCAACAGACCTTGTTCCCCGAGTAGACAACATCAGAGCTTTAGAGAGAGAATTATCAAGGAAAAGAAGACAAGAGCATCTGATTCCTTTTGACCAATTGGGATTAGAAATGGATGGACATCAGCATGACCAAAATGTCCATGAAGATGACAACAATGGACAAGACCCTAACGGAGTTCTTCCCGCAGGAGTTCCTCCCGCAAAAGTTCCTCCAGCAGGAGTTCAAGCGGGACATGGCCAAGGGGCTGCAAACCCTCGGCAACAACATCCTCAATGCCAAGCTAGGGCGATTGGAACATATGACCAGCCCAACATCCATGGAAATAGGGCACGTATTAAAGCACCAGATGTGGAGAACAACTTCGAGATCAATTCAAGTTTGATCAACATGATCCAAGTTAACAAATACCATGGTCTTGCTTTGGAGGATCCCCTTGACCACCTATATAACTTTGAAAAGCTATGTTGAATGATGAAGATCAATTGTATCTCTGAAGACGCTTTCAAACTAAGATTGTTTCCCTTCTCTTTGGGAGACAAAGCCCACCTTTGGGAGAAGATTTTACCTCAGGGGTCCATTAACACTTGGGAAGAATGCAAACGGGGCTTCCTTAATAAGTTTTTCTCCACATCCATAACTGTTAAGCTGAGAAATGAGATTTCTGGATTTCAACAAAAGAACCTAGAGAGTTTTGATGAGTCATGGGAAAGTTCAAGGGCTACTTAACACAATATCCTCACCATGGTTTCAATAACGAGAGTATACTAAGTACTTTCTACAGAGGAGTTCTGCTTAAACATCGAAGCATGTTAGACACAGCAAGCAATGGTTTCTTCTTAAGAAGAACAGATCAAGGTGGAATGGAGCTTGTTGAGAATATGGTACAAAGTGACTCAGTGTACAATGATGACTGGGACATGAAAAATCGAGGTGGAGGTGGTGAGGATTCCCACACAAGAAAAGAGTTGAAATCCCTTCAAGATAAACTTGACATGCTCTTTGTGGATAGAGCAAAAGAAGAAAAGGTGAACTTTGTAGGAAATCAGGGTCAAGGAGAGGGTCTAGAGGTTAATGAAGTTGACGGCTTGGAAGGACAACATGAGTTTTGTTTCATTAACGCTAATGGTCAGTGGTACAGGAAGGAACCCAACTTCCAATGCCAAAACCCATATCCAACCAAACCCCAATACCCAACCAACTACCAACAGAAACCAGCCTACAATAACCAGCAAAGTGGCTACCCACCCAAGCAATCTTACCCTCCGGGCTTTAACTCTAAAGGAGGGCAGTCCACTCCTATTCAAGGAAGCTCTTCTCAAGCTCAACCTCGGGATACAAGCGTGGACTCTATGTTTAAACAGATTTTGGAATCTCAAGCACGAAATGAGAAACACATTGGAGATAAACTGAAAAACATTCACACCAAGATTGATGGGAGCTACAATGAGCTCAACAACAAGTTCAAGGCCTTGAAGAACTATTTTGCTTTAATGATTTCCAACTCTAAAAGACCTATGGGATCACTTCCTGAAAAAGCTGAGAAAAACCCCAAAGAGACATTGCACTCAATCACCTTTAGGAGTGGTAGAGAGCTTCCAAAAAGAGTTCTCACTAAGGATAATGAGAAGCAAGCTGGGGAGGTGGTCATCAAACTTGATGATGATGTTGTGATTTTGGATGAAAAGGCTAATGAGGAGATCTTGGAGAAGATAGTTGAGGCTATGAGAAAAAGAAAGGTCGGAGAGGAAAGGAAGAAAGTAGACAAGACTGAAACCTCTTCTTCCAAAGAATCTTCATTCACTCCTCCTCCTTATGAACCCAAACTCCCATTTCCTGGAAGATTCAAGAAGCAGCTGTTGGAGAAGTATAAGGCCCTCTTTGAAAAGCAGATGAATGAAGTTCAAATCACTATGCATATCATACATGCCTTCATGCTAGTACCTCAATACAGTAAGTTCCTCAAGGATGTTGTGACTAAAAAGAAGAAGGAAATGGAAGGGATGGTGGTTCTTACACATGAATGTAGTGCAATCATTCAGAGATTGACTTTCCCAAGGAAGTTAGAATATCAGGGCAGTTTCACATTGCCATGTTCCATTGGACCCTTGAAGTTTGAAAAGTGTTTATGTGATTTGGGGGCTAGTGTGAGTTTAATGCCTTTGTCAGTTGCAAAGAGGCTTGGTTTCACTCAGTACAAGAAGTGTAGGATCTCCTTAGTACTAGCTGATCGCTCGGTGAAATTCCATGTAGGCATCTTGGAAGATCTCCCGGTGATGATTGGTGATTGTGAGATTCCAACAGATTTTGTGGTTCTTGAAATGGATGAAGAGCCAAAAGACCCATTGATCTTTGGGAGACCTTTCTTGGCTACTGCTGGAGCTATAGTGAATGTACGAGATGGCAAAATTGATCTCCATCTTGGAAAGGGAAACATTCTTCACTGTGATGTTAAGGAGGTGATGAAACGACCAACAATCCAGGGTCAAGTGTTCTATATTGAGGCCATGGATGCTCTAGCTGATGAGTTTCTTGAGGAGATGGCAATTGAGGATTCTCTACAACATGCTCTAACAGTTGATAGAGAATCCCAATTGATTGAGGATAGGGTGAGCACCGAGTATGTGAAGATGTTCGATTCCCACAAGGAGAAAGTTGGTGAAGACAGGTTCATAGAGCTGTCTCAAATCACTCACCACGCCGCCTCAGTCACATCACAAGAGGAGCTTCAACAAGATGATTGGAGTGAGCTCAAAGCACCCAAAGTGGAGCTTAAACCTCTCCCCCATGGTGTAAGGTACGCTTTTCTTGGTACTAATAACACCTATCTTATAATTGTGAGTAGCCAACTTAATAAAAACCAATTGTCTACACTTTTAGTTGAGCTTAAAAAGTATAGAAAAGCAATTGGTTACTCACTAGAAGATATCAAGCGGATATCACCCTCTTTGTGCATGCATAGGATACATCTAGAGGATAAATCAATGACTTCTATAGAGCATCAAAGAAGGTTGAATCCCAACTTGAAAGATGTTGTTAAGAAAGAAATTCTCAAACTCTTAGATGTTGGCGTGGTTTACCCTATTTCGGATAATACTTGGGTATCTCCTATGCATGTAGTTCCAAACAAGGGTGGTATCACTTTCATCAAGAATAATAAGGATGAATTAATACCCACAAGAACAATAACAGATCAAAGAATGTGCATTGATTATCGAAAACTTAATGTTGCATCTAGAAATGATCATTTTCCATTGTCATTCATTGACTAAATGCTTGAGAGACTTGCAAATCATCCCTATTATTGCTTCCTTGATGAATACACAGGGTTCTTCCAAATATCCATACATCCCAATGATCAGGAAAATACAACATTCACATGCCCATATGGTACATTTCCCTATCGAAGGATGCTATTTGGGCTATGTAATGCACCATCAACTTTCCAAATAGCAATGATGTCTATTTTTTCTGATCTTATTGAGGAAGTTATGGAGGTCTTTATGGATGACTTCTCTGTGTATGGATCTTCCTTTGCTTTGTGTTTGTCTAATTTGTGCAGGGTTTTGCAAAGATGTGAAGAGACAAACCTTGTGCTAAATTGGGAAAAGTGTCACTTCATGGTGAATGAAGGGATTATGTTGGGACACAAGATTTCAGAGAAAGGTATTGAAGTGGGCAAAACGAAGATTAATGTGATGGTTGGGTTTGCTCCACCAAGATCAGTGAAGGACATAAGAAGCTTCTTGGGCCATGCCGGGTTCATCAAGGATTTTTCAAAGATAGCTAGACTATTAACAAAGTTGCTATGCAAATAAATTGTCTTTAACTTCGATGTGGAGTGCCTTGAAGCCTTCAAAAAGCAGAAGAGTGAGATCATTAGTGCTCCCATAGTTCAACCACCAGATTGGAATCTTCCCTTTGAGATCATGTGTGATTCAAGTGACTATGCAGTGGGAGCATTCTTGGGTCAAAAGAAAGACAAGAAGATCCATGTGATATACTATGCAAGTAAGACTCTTGATGATGCTCAAATGAAGTATGCCACAACTGAGAAAGAGCTTCTTGCTATAGTGTTTGCCTTTGAGAAGTTTAGAAGCTACTTGGTGGGCTCCAAGGTGATTGTCTACACTGATCATGCAGCTCTAATACATCTTTTGGCAAAGAAGGATGCTAAGATGAGATTGTTGAGGTGGATTATATTGCTGCAAGAGTTTGATCTTGAGATTAAAGACAAGCCGGGTGTTGAGAATGGTGTAGCTGATCACTTGTCAAGATTGAGAGTTGAGTGTGGCATCCTTAGTGATGAAGGTCTCTTAGAAGAGCAGATCATGGCCATTAAAGCATTTATGGATTTGTGCGAGACCGGTAGAAAGCTTGAAGAGGTCAAGGGAAGTGAAGAAAAGGAACCTTGGTATGCTGATTTGGTGAACTACTTGGCTTGTGGAAAGGAGCCATTAAATCTTAAAGGATATGCAAAGAAGAAGTTCTATAAAGATGTGAAGAGATACTTTTGGGATGAGCCATACCTCTACATTCTTTGCAAGGATCAACTTTATAAAAGAGTAGTGGCTGGAGAGTAAGTTGATGGGATCCCTACACATTGTCATGGATCATCTTATGGAGGCCATTTTGCTACTTTCAAGACTGTTGCAAAGGTGTTACAAGCTGGATTATGGTGGCCACACATGTTAAAGGACACACAAGAATTTGTCTCAAGATGTGATCCATGCCAAAGGAGAGGGAACATTACCAAGATGAATGAAATGCCCCAAAGCCGATCCTAGAAGTTGAAATGTTTGATGTGTGGGGCATTGACTTCATGGGACCATTTCCATCCTCTTTTGGCAACCAATACATTCTTGTAGCTGTGGATTATGTGTCTAAATGGGTTGAATCCATTGCTAGCCCCACTAATGATGCTAAGGTGGTTCTCAAGATGCTCAAGAGCATCATCTTCCCAAGATTTAGAGTCCCTGGAGTGGTGATAAGTGATGGAGGCTCTCACTTCATCAACGAGCTCTTTGAGAGCCTTCTAAGAAAGAATGGTGTGAAGCACAAGGTAGCAACTCCCTATCATTCTCAAACAAGTAGACAATTTGAGATCTCAAACAGGGAAATCAAGAGCATCATGGAGAAGGTTGTAGGAACTACAAGAAAGGATTGGTCTAGCAAGCTTGATGATGCTCTTTGGGCTTATAGGACAGCTTACAAGACCCCCTTAGGCACAACACCATTCAACCTTGTCTATGGGAAGTCTTGTCATCTACCAGTTGAGCTTGAGTACAAGGCTTTGTGGGCTGTTAAGCTTCTTAACTTTGATATCAAGACAACTCAAGAGAAGAGGTTGATTCAGTTGAATGAGCTTGATGAGATTATACTTGATGCCTTTGAAAACTCAGCCATTTACAAGGAGAGGACTAAGGCTTTTCATGATAAGAAGATCTTGAAAAGGGAGTTTAGTGCTGGTGATCAAGTTCTACTCTACAATTCAAGACTTAAGTTGTTCCCCGAGAAGCTCAAATCAAGGTGGTATGGCCCTTTTAAGGTGAAAGAAGTCAAGCCATATGGAGTCATAGTGCTATGGTGCAAAGATGGAACGCACTTTACTGTCAATGGGCAAAGGGTGAAGCTTTACTTGGGCACTGCAACAGAGGAGGAAGGAACCTCGGTTTCACTTTCCAACCCTTCCCCCGCCTAGTTCTCAAAGGAAGGAAGTCAAGCTAGAGACTTAAAACAAGCTCACTTGGGGGAAGTCTCATGTCTATCCTTGTACATATTTTTATTGTTTCTTTCTATTTTTTTTTGCATGTTTATGTTTCTACTCTTGCTGTTCCAGGTGTTTAAAAAATGGAGCCCAGACGGTGATCCTGAGGCGCACCATGAACGGATCGGGCATAGAGGAGCCGCGCCCGAGGCCGTGGC
This sequence comes from Moricandia arvensis, assembly GCA_905132765.1. Taxonomy (NCBI): domain Eukaryota; kingdom Viridiplantae; phylum Streptophyta; class Magnoliopsida; order Brassicales; family Brassicaceae; genus Moricandia; species Moricandia arvensis. The sequence goes on from CAJHQP010002053.1 coordinate 47,353, forward strand.
AGAGCTTGCCCGCGGCAAGTCCCTTCTTGCCGCGCCCTGTTCCCCGCACCTAAGTGCTCCCACGGTGAAAACTCGACGTAAATCGAGCAGTGAAATACCGCGGCTGGCCCCGCGCCATAAGGCACCCATGGCTGTGACCCCCTATCACCGCGCCCTGGTACTGCAGCCTGGATGCACCCGCGGTGTGACATCAACAAAACTGGCAAGGAAACACCCCAGATGGCCTCACGGCAGACAGTACCCACGGCCAACTTCCTTCCCGCCGCGCCTAGTGCCGCGGTGAATCAAGCCCGCGGCCAAGGTAAGTAAACCGACTTCTTTTAGTCAAATTGAACTGAAATTGAGTTTAAAACCAGATTTAACCCGAACCTTCCCCTTTCCTTCCCCATTTTCGTGAACAAAGCTTCCCCTACCCTCTAGTTATTTCACAAACTTATCATTTTCTCCATATCTCTCTAAGAACCCAACTTTCTCAAATCTTCATCAAATTTAGTGATTCTTCTTGCTAATTGACGGGTTTTTCGTGCTTACTAAGATTCCACAACTCGCTTTCTCTATCACCATGCAATCAAAGGTATTGATTTCACTTTCTAGGGTTTTGATGAGAATTTTGAATTTCCTAAAAATCAGATTTGTAGTTTATTGTTGGTTCCTAATGGTAGAATAAGACGTGTGAGTTGTTTATTGATAGGAAACCTAGCCAATTTCACTTTCCATTTGAGAAAATTGCAACTTTTTGAAGTTAGGGTTCTTGAGAATTTGGGATTCAGTTGAAGTTTGCATTGATTTTAATCATCTCTTGGATAATTTTGAGAAACTTGTTTACTCTCTTGTGAATTGTTTGTTGAATTTTGTGCTTCAACTCACTTCTCCTCTAGGTGTTTGATTTATAGGAGTAAGCATGGGATTTACGAAGGGGAACAGTACAAAGCCATCTCACATTCCAAAGAAAGGTTCAATGAGTATGGATGAAGGCGGTGGAAGCTCATCTAGAGCAAAGGGTCTCAAGGAAAAGGGAAGGAACCAGAGGAACCCATTGAGGAGGATGACTACAATGAGTCGGGCAGTGAGGCAGAACCAGCCCCAAAGAAAAAGAAGCCAAAACATCAGCCAAAGAAAAAGCCACCACCTTCCAAAATCGCTCGCCTCATAAAAGCGATGGACTTCAAACCCACACCCTATCCCGATGTTCAGATTTTAAAGAGGTTGGGTATCTATGATGATGTGCTCTTCTTGTTGAGCAACATGGGCCTTGAGAGTTTGATGACCCTACATAGACCGGGATATGAGGTAGCAACACGTGAGTTTCTTTGCTCTCTGGATGTGCAATTACATTCCAAACTGAGGGATCATAATGAGGGTTTTGGTTTCATCAAGTTCAAGATAGAGAGGCGACCTTATCAAATGTCCTTCAAGCAAATTGATGAGGTTATGGGATTCGCGGATAAGGCTCAGTCAACGTTGACACGGTACAAGGATGAACCAAAGAATTTGTGGGACACGATTGCGGAGGGATCACATGATACAAAGAAAAACAAGTCCAAGGACATTCGACACGCCGCCCTTCGCTATGTCCACAGGATTTCGTCTGAGACCTTGTATGGTAGAAAAGAGTCGGGAAGAGTGGTTGATGATGAGATGTGCCTCCTCACTATTGGACTTAAGCCTTTGATGCCATCATTTACCAGTGGAAGTTCTCACCAATTGTGAGTTCCTTGGTGGAAGAGTGGGTGAGTCATGGGCCTACAACTATAAGACTTGGGGCAAAGAGGGTGTGAAGATCCTCTTTCCTAACCCGGCGATCACATCATTGGCTGAGAGGGACAACATTAAGTTTCGACCTTTCGAGGACTTATGGTACAATGCTTCAGTTCAAGAGATTCCAAGGAGGATCAGTAAGAAGAAGATGAAGGAACCCATTGTGGAGACTCAAGAGGATGGAGCTGAGCAAATGGAAACAAGCACCATATATGGAAGTTCACGCTACTACTTCACGCCCTATGGTGAGCCTCTTGCCGATGGTGCTCTTCGTGAAGCGCACATGCAGATTCGATCACTTCAGCGCGGGAACAAGTTTCAGGACAGAACAATGGCGAAGCTAGTTAAGTCGGTGAACTACCTAGCGAAGAAGGTGAAGAGTCTGACACTGAGACCAAGGAGATCACATGCATCCACTCCAGTCACTACTGATACTCCTATGGAAGAAGGGGCAGCTGCTGGTGATGATTCAGAAGGACCGGTTCATACTCATAGACACTCCTCTTATGGGATGCTAGTGCTACAGAGATTTACTATGAGGAACCGCGTGCTTCCCTCCGCGAGCCTCGTGAGCGTCGACCGAGATGACTCAGACACCCCGTTCCACCACTACCTTTGGCTGACTCCGACAATGAGACACCATACATTCTGACTTCCGACACAGACAAGACGCTTGGTCCATCCGAGCCGTGAGGTACTCTCCAAACCCTTTTTTGTACATATTTCTTTCTTTATCATATTTTCTTCTCTTATTTTCGCTATCTCTCCTACCCTAAGTCACACAGGAGACTATGTGATTTAAGTGTGGGGGGCACCAAGTTACTAATTTTTTAGCATTTTTTGTTTTGAGCATTGAGTCTTGCATTGTTTATAGTTATTTGCATTAAAAATTCAAAAAAAGAACCAAAAAAACAAAAAGAATCATTTAGGTTGCAGCATTTCATCTTTAGGATTGAGTGTCAAATAATATAGACTGCATTCATTTGCATAGGGGACAATGATTTAACTTACCTTGCAAAGACCTCATGCTAAGATCTCAATAGGACACCCTTTGTAATCATAGCAAGTAGCTTGAGCACACCTTGAAAGACTTGTAAACTTCGAGCTTTGAAAACTCTTCTTGAAATTCTTGATTGATGAAACTCACTTATCTTTGAAGCCAACTTCGAACTTAATTGATTAATGAACTTAATGCTTCTTGCTTATGATCCTTTGTGTGCTAAATCATGGCTTTTCTATACACACTTGAGTTTGTCCCACCACTTTCACCTATCTACCCTTTTGACAACTCAAGTGGCCATCTATAAGATGGTTACCATTCCCTTTCACCTTCCCTCCTTTCAAACCACCATTAATTTGATGACAGAGGTCTTTTTTGAAAGCTTGAGATGTGCATAATGTTGAGAGTACTGGGAACAACAATGGTTGATCCTCATTCCTTGGTAGCCTTCAGATCTCATGATTGTCTAGCTCATAGGATGGGAAGGTAGTATTGAGTGTTTGATCTTGAAAGGTTGAGAGAAAAGTGAGTGAAAAGAGTGAACTCAAAAGTCTAGAAAAAAGGTGAAATGCTAGGGATCAAAGAAAAAGAAGGCGTTTTCTCAAAAGAGTGTCAAAGGTAAGAAAATCCCTAAGAAAGAAAAGAAAAATTCAAAAGAATGGGGAAAGCAAAAGAAAAAAAGAGCTAAAAGAAAAAATAAAGAGTGAAGCAATCCCTAGTAGTCAAAAGAAACAATGAGTTCTAAAAGTGAGAGTGGCCTTGAGGGTTCTTGGAGTCTTTTGGTGACTGATAGGAAGTTTGACATTAGAAACCAACGGTAGTAATTGCTTTGTGTCTAGGAAATGGGTAGAACAATGAGGATCGAACATTGTATGCATGAGTTTTTCTCTTTCTTAGATATATTATGCATGATGTTGAGCAACTTACTCTTGAGAGTAAATCACCATGAAAGAACTTGATAGCCTTCTTGCTTCACCTTAGCTTCAAGCCTTTTTCTCACCAAACCAAATTATTTGGACCAATGGACCATTTACTAAGACTTCACTTATGATTTTGCAAAATGAATGTGAGAGTTGGTTGATTTGTTTGTTGGTGGATTCATGAAAAAGAGTGTAGAGATCAAAGGAGTTAGGATAAGCCTAGAGAAGTTAGAGTTTGAAAGAGTTTTTGCTCATGCTATTTGTTATGATTGTGCAAGGGTGTCAAGTTTAGGTCTAAGAAGAGTTTCTTTTGGTGATGAGTCCCCACCTTCAAAATCTCTTCCTCTATATTATTCTTAAAAATTACGTGAGGACAAGTAAGGAACAAGTATGGGGGAGTTGATGTCTAGCATAATTCATGGCTTTTACTCTTGTATCTTGTGTATAAATTGATCATTTGCACTAGTGTTTAGGTTCATATAGGTTGCACTGCATTGCACTTGCATATTTTCAGGTTTGGAGAAGTGCAAGTGAAGTTTTGGAGCCAAAAGAGTCATGAAACAGTTAAAATGATAAAGAAATGAAGTATTCTCGAAGGAGCACCGCGGGCAATGCACCGCGGGTCGGAGCAGGCCGTGGCGAATGATAGACGGATTCGGGCAGATTTCAGCCGCAGAAAAGGCCGTGCCATAACAAAGCCGCGGCTATAGGACAGCTACCGCGGGCGAGGACAGGTCGCGGGTGTGATCGACGAACTTGGGCAAGGATTCACCCCGGGCGACACCGCGGCACAAAGAGGTTGCGGCCAGGAGAAGCACACCGCGGGCATGATACCGCGGGTCAGCATGGGTCTCGGCCGTTGATATTTAACTCTTCAATTTTGGTTTATTCTGGTTTAATCCATGTATTGTGATTGAACCAGCTCGAGTTTGAGCTTCATACAAATACTTATGAGACCTAATTTTAGGATCTTATATTGTTTTCTATTTAATCACAAGACTACTTTGGTGAAAGTTTGAGACTTTAATCTATTTCATCTTGTTTTCTTGTGTGTTAAGAGTTGATTTTGCTTTTTAATCATGTTTAACCTTGAATCAACCATGGTTTTAAGGGTTTTCATGAACATTATTGAGTAGACTCCTATTGGATCTATGGGTTAGGATGATTAGGGTGGTTAAGTGAAGATTTAAGGTGTTTAGTAATAGATTTTACATGTTTCCTTGCTATTTGAGTGTTCTTAATGCTAGATTAGTCATGATCACACTAAGCTAGATTTATAGGCATTTTATACACCACAAGTGTTTGATAAAATATCTGAACCAACTTGAATATGCTTTAGCTTGAATAGCCAAAGAGATTTGATGCTAGGATTGCTAGATAGTTAATAGACTTGCTCATAATGCTTGCTTGAATGAATTAAACCAATGAGAATTGATGTTTGACTCATGATTGAAAAAGGGCTCTTTGTCTTGAGAAAGAATTGATCTTTATTGGTGATCTAGACTTAGGGAAAATATTTTGATAAGCTTGCCACCTTAACTTGAATCTTAACAGTTTGAACTCAATATTCTAACCCCATGGATCCTACTTTTAGATTGAATCAAGTTCTTAGTTATTGTTTGTTTCTTCTTGTCACTTGAAAACTATTCACTTCATTAAACCTTGATTGCTTAGATTGAGTTAAATGACTTTTATTCTTGGTGATTGAAATCAACTTAGGATGGATTGACTCTTAAGTATTACAACTACACTTAGGATTAAACTTATCCCTATCACTTTACTGAGAGAACTCGTTTCCTCGAGAAAGGATCGGGTCGATCGTATGAGAAGGTAATGGTTAACTAAACACCTGGAGTCACACACACCCCATACGAGAGATCCTAACTCTCGGACGACGTCGTCTTAGGAATGCTCTTTCGATAAAATCGTAAAATCCCCTAAGTCAAAAAATGGCCCGAAAAGGTCTAAAACTCGGCTAAAAGCCCACTCGTGATATTATCCAAAATTGAGCCCAAATTTTGTGATGGTTTATCTTTTATTTTGCAGAAAGGGATAAAAGTTAAGTTCGTAAAATAAATGTCAAGATCGAAGGATAAATGTTAAGTTTCCAAAGATAATTATGAAGATCAAGGAAAAAAAGAATATTTCCGCGAAGCGATAAATTCGATCAAGGGCAGAAGGGGAAAGAGCAAACCGCCTCTAGAGGAGTATATAAGGACTTCGAGAGTGATGATGCAAGGGAGACACGAAAATCTCCACTCAGAGCAAACATAGCTTAGCACTTAGAGCATTTAGGCAACTTTCCGTTTTTGTTATTTGAGTTGCGACTCAACTAGGGTTTTGCAGTCTTAGGTTATTAGAACTAGGGATCTGGCCGACAGCTCTCATATCCGAGGCTCCTATCCTGTTGTAAATGCTCATACGCAAATTCAAAATAAGACATCTATTTGCTCTCTTTTCGATTCTTACTTTTTTTGATATTTACTTCGTATTCTGACTGATTGGCGTGTGGTTTAGCAGATATTCGGGACTTCTGAGAAACTAGGGTTTATGCTGCGATCCTAATTTAATGGAAATCGACAGTGCGAATTTTGGTTCCCATAAGCTATCAAAGGCTTATGATCCTTAAGAATATCAAAACAAAAGGAGGGAGGTTCAAAAGTTCGATCTAATCGACCAAGTGAATCCGGCTGGATGGATCGAGTTGATGATGAACGTGGATTGAAGTGCACCACACGAGAGATGGATAGGATCTTGATACAACAGAAAACAGTCAGATTCTTGGAGGTACTGGTCTCGACAAGAACAAGAGAGAAACAAAGTTTATAAGAAAACTTCAAGGGAAACAAAGGTTTCATTTTTATTCATTTTTTCAAGTATGGTTACAAAGAAGCAAATGAAAGAGCTTATATAAGCTTGAACAAGGCTGGTCAAATACAAATAAATCAACATAAATGAGAATAAAATTCAGAATAAATGATAACTCAATCAATGGTTTGATTGATATGGCCATTATTGCTTGATCTTGGCCAAGTAAGGAAAACTATGAGGTTCCTTGTATCTAGACAGCTTGGGGAGGTAAGTGAGATTTTTTGGAACCACATTAGTTACTTGTAGAATCTCTAACACGAGCTCATCCATAAATAGAGAGTTATGACGTGCCTTGAATGTGATATCATCCAAATAAGGCAAGTCCAGAGCTGGTTTGTCCGGTTTTGAAATGTTAAGCATATCTTTAAATTCCCTTGACCATTTCTCCTTATATTTAGATTGTTTTAAACCTAGGAGATCCACATTGAATACTATGATTTGTTTTGGGTGAGGCCGTGCCTTTTTTGGGCTGGAATCCGCTTGTCAAGGCATGAACTCGCAGCTAGATGGACTTTGAAACCTCCAGTTTGTAAAAGCCATAACTTCTTGGCCCGTGAACCTTTTCAGGTAATTCTAAGCTTCAGTGCTTCCTTTATGAGTGTGTAATCCATGAAAATTAATTTCACATAGAAATCCCTTATGGTTCTTATGATATACTCCCTTTACTTAACATCTATCGCTGGAACCTCTAAACTGGTCGGTATGGACAATTTGGTGAGACTCTGCTTCAGCTACTTGTTTTATGACCACATCACCATTCCTGACAGTTGATATGTAGATATCATCAGTTGGTATCATTGTTGCATCATTTTCGTCTTTTATTATCAAGCTGCGACTCAATTAAGTTTAATGTTTTTGGTTGATAGAACTAGATAACTCGCTAACAGCTCTTGCGACCGAAGCTTTGATAATCCTTTGTAATGATCGCCACTCTCTTACGCGGATTTAAAATATGATCTATTTTTTGTACAGATCCGTTTTGTTATCTTTTCATATTTCCACGTTTATTCGATCACTCGTCGTTGGCTCTCGCAGAGAATCCGAGACCTCAAGGAAAGTTAGGGCCTCTTGACTTTTTCTTAATTTATGAAAATCGACAGCGTGAATTTTGGTTCCCACACCGACGATGTGCAATATCCATTTTTGGCATCACAAAATGAGGTCTTACTCGAGCTTGGGGGCTAGCTCGATTAGGAAATCCGCTAGAACCTGAGACTTGGACTTTGTCCGGTTTTTGTAAGTTATGTCATGTTTGATGTGCTCGATCGCCCATTTTGAAAGGCGGCTGGATTTATTTGTGCTCTGCATCACCATTTGGAGGGGTTGATTTGTCAATACCTTGATTGAATGAAACTGGAAATACGGTTTGAGCTTTTTTGCGAGGTAACGACAACAAGAGCCAAGTTTTTCCAAGGTCGGGTAACATGTATCTGGATCGGTCATGCATTTGGTCATATAGAAGCTTGGTTTCTCCTCGCCTCGATCTTCTTTGATGAGGACAGTGCTGACCACGGTTGAGGATACTGCGATATAAAAGGAAAGTATACAGCCTTCTTCTGGTTTGGAGAAGAGCAAAGGTGTTTTTAGGTACTGCTTGAGCTAACCGAATGCTTCCTCACATTTTTCATCCCATAAGCATTTTTTGTTCCCGCATAACAGCTCGTAGAAAGGGAAACATTTTTTTGTTGATCGGGATATGAAACAGTTTAATGCCACGATCTGGCCGGTTAGACGTTGGACTTCTCAACTGTTCTTTGGGCTAGGGAGGTAGAGGATCGTAAAGATCTGATTGGGTTTGGCTTCAATTCCTCTCTGCGTGGCGATGTAGCCGAGGAATTATCTTGACATTATGCCGAACGCGCATTTAGATGGGTTCAGTTTCATGCCATACTTGTGTAGGGTCCTGAAGCATTTTGCAGGTGGTTAAGGTGGTCGCCAAAGCGCATTGACTTGATGAGCATATCATTGATGTAAACTTCCATTGTGACACCAATCTGATCAGAGAAAATCTTGTTGAAGAGACATTAGTAAGTTGCCCCCGCGTTCTTTAGTCCATAAGGCATGACCTTTAAACAGTAAATCTCGCGGTCCGTGATGAAAGCTGTTTTTTCTCGATCATTCGAGTGCATCATGATCTGATTGTATCCCAAGAATGCGTCCATGAAGGTTAGGAGGTTGTTTCTCGACGATGACTCAACTAATTGATTGATATGCGGAAGAGGGAAGCTATTTTGGGCAAGCTTTGTTTAGATGGTGAAATCAACGCAGACGCGCCACTTACTGTTCTTCTTTTTTACGATGACGGGGTTGGAAAGCCAATCCAGTATCTAACTTCAGTGATCCGGTCCCGAGAAAACGATCAACCTCTTCATGGCTTCTTTTGATCGTTCAAGACCAAACTTCCATCGCTTTTGCCGTATAGGTTTGAATGATGGGTCGACACTGAGCTTGTGAGTTTCGATGGCTGGGCTTATTCGCTTCATATCCATCTTTCAGGAACGAGACGATCTTGTCCTTTGTCTTCTCATCTAGGTAAGGTCTTATTCTGATGATTTTACTTAGGTATGTATCGTCGATAGAGACTACGAGTATCTCTTCCTTCTGAGGATAGATCTCTTGTATTGGCTTGGATACTGAACTGAAATGGGACGTTGATTGTTGAAGCTTGACCGTAGTGACCAAAAGGTCTCTTTAGCATGTTTATCTCCTCGAAGTGTGTGAATCAAGCCGTCGACCCCGGGGAACTTGATGCACTGATGTAAGCCGATGAAATGGCTTTCATCGCGTGAATTCATGGGGTGCCCAGGATAACATTGTACGGGGCTTTAGTACTAATGACGGAGAACTTGACTGGCTGGGTAAACCGGCACGCGTAGGAAGGGAGACGGATTGTGCCAAAAATGACTTTGAATGCTCCGTTAAAGCTGATGAGGGTTTGATTGTAGGTTTCATATTATTGAGGTCGATTCCATCTTTTCAAGGGTATCATGGAAGATTAGATCAACCGAGCTACCACTGTCAATCAGAATTTTGGCACTTTGCAATCTGCAATCCCGAGCTCCACGAGGAGAAGATCATTGTGTGCCACGTAGATGTCGATAATGTCTTCGTCAGATAGCCACTTCTGCGCGGTGGTGGCTTGTCGTCGATAATATTATACTGAGTGTACTAAGTCACCCCATGGAGGAGAGCCTCCCATTATGACGCTGATGTGCATTTATTGCTTGGTTTGTTTTTGTTGTAGTTGGGTTCATAGATCGCTGGACAGGTTCTCAATGGTTGGTTGGTCAGGGTTTCGCTCCTGTGACTTTCATTGATGATCTATCTTTAGTTTGTTGAGCTTATGCCATAAGTCGATACCTTCGGGCGGTTTAATTTGATTCACAAATCTTTGAATTTAGATTTGAGCTTAGCATGGAGATCTGAGACGTCTAGGCCAGTGGTTCCCTTTGGAGAAGCTGCGACAAATTTCGAGGTGACGCCTTCCAAGTTATCCGTCGTGGCACCGATATTGTCAATGGCTTGCCAGGAACTGACTGACTTGGCCCTCGAGAGTTGGAGTATGTCACATAGATCGTTGGGGGAGCCTGAGGAGTTGCTCGGGATCCCTAGTTTGCGATCGATCAGGTCGCGGACGACTCAAGGCTGAGACTCCTTGTCAGAAAAACTCTCTGATCCAACGATGGTAACCTGAATGCGCTTTTTGTTTCTTGGTTGTTCTTCATATAGGGGTGTCTCATCTTGGTCCCGAGATACAGTTATCTTATCATTTGGTCGGGATTAGTCTTGTGCAGCTTTGTCTTGGGACGTTTGGGCTTTCTTTTTTTTCTCCAGCTTTTGCTGTTCTTTGGCTTCAGCTTGGGCGTTTCAACCTTCGCATTTCCATTGTTGAATGCGGCAAGAAAGGCATCATGGAGCTGTTTTCATTCTTTCGTTTCATGTCCCTTGACCTGATGGTACTCGCAAAATTTGTTTAGGTCAACACAGCTGGTGGAACTTGCTGGAGTCTGGGATTTTTGATCGGTGTCTCTATCCCAGAGGTTCCATCCCTTCTCTCGGAAAACAACCGTTGATCCAGACAAGCTGTCGTTGACGGAAAAGACCTTTCTTTTGGTCGGATTTGTCATTGGATGAGTGATGACGCGATTTGTGACGAGTATATGCGGTGTTAGATGCAGGCTGCTTCTAGGCGTTCTACTTGTTGATGGATGCTCGGGTATCTTCCTCCATTCAAATAAAGTTATTGGACCGAGAAATGGCATCTTTCAGAGAGGACATCGGGTGTTGGTAGAGATCATCCAGATCTTCGAGTGGACCCATAACATGTGCTTGAGAGCTTCTACCAATATGTGGTTAGGAATGTTCACAGTGGAGACGACGGCTTTGAACTTTTCCATGAAGTCTCATAGGCTTTTGGTGGAGGACTGGGAAAACTGCCATAAGTCAGCGGCTATTCCTCCTTGGAGAGTGAAAATTATGTAATGTTTAAGGAATGACGTCGATAGATCACGGATGTTGTCGACATAGTTCTCAGAAAGCCTAGAAAACCAGGTTAGCATCGACCCAATGAGTCTTTCGATGAAAAGCTGGCAAAAGCCTGCTTCTTTGTTTTTGTCGGGAAAATTGGCTCGCAACATCACTATGTTGAACGTCGTTACGTGGTCGGTAGGATTCCAGTTGCCAGAGTAGGATGGAGGTTGGAAGTTTTCCGTAAACTGGAGCTGTACATCGCTTATCCATCGGGAAAATGAGGTTTTGAGCATCACGGTGAGGACATGGTCGATTTGTGGAGCTTAGCTCGTGACGTGGTGGATTCTGGAATGGATTTCCTGGATAAATAGCTTGAGCTGAGCGATCTCGCGGATGGTCTCCAGATCTGGGCCGTTGGGGTTTTGTACGGCGCCGCCGACAGTCGGATTGGTGGTTCCGGCTGTTGGTTCTCCTGCATGAGCCGTACAGCCTGTGTTGAAAACCTGTCTTCGGATTGTCTGAGGGTTACTTGTGTGACCGGCCAGAGGAGCAATGATAGCGTCTAAGGTGGCTAGCTTCTCGTTTGTCGCCTTTTATGCTTCCTCATGATGAAGGAAGCGGGTCATTACAATGTCCATGAAGTCTGAAAAGGTTGGGGTCGCAGAAAAGGGAGTGGGTTCCGACTCTTCGCTAGAGGTTAAATCTTCAAGAGTCATGCTGGCCTTTGTTTACGCTACTTCGGCTTGCCCCACGGTAGACGCCAACTGTTTAACCGAGTTTCGCAGAAACGAGTAAAGGAGATGAAACTCGTCGGTGAGTTAGTTTGAAGACGTTTTATTAGATCGAAAAATTTTGTCAGTTACAAATAAGGAAATATACAAAGGAAATAAGCCGGTGCTCGGAAAGCTAGCTAGGAAAGTACAAGTCACCAAGAATACAAAAGAGTAAAACCCTAGTTTCCATCAACCAGGTGTGTACTGAATGTTCGGATCCCTCTATGCCGGTCTCCCTTTCCGTTATATAGTAAAGTTTCCTTTACCCATGTTCGCCCTAGGTTGCTTTGTCTTAATAGGCCTGATCTTCCTCGGGTCGGGAAAATGGGCTGAGTGATACGCCTCCGAGCCGAGCTGACGCGCCTTCTTCATTGAGCCGAGTAAAATGATCCCAAGCTGTATCCTAAGTTGACATTCTGGTCAGCTTGGTAGGCCAAATCCTCTATTTATTGGACCTTGTGGAGGATGCAATCTATCTCCTACAATGGATCATGTCACATCTGTTAAATATAAGGTATAAGGTCCTAATGAATGGTCAATCTAGGGTAAATATTACTCACGATAGAGGTTTACGCCAAGGAGATATTTTATCTCCATCCTGTTATCTTCCCTTGATTCTCTTCATAATTAAGAAGGCTAACAACCGCTAGCCCTTTGGTATCCCACTTTCTCTTTGCTGATGATAGTATTTTCTTTTGTCAGGCGGAGCCCCGTGAATATGGAGAAGTTATGAAAGTGGTGAGGAGATATGGAAAGGTTCCAGGTCAATGTTTAAGCTTTGAAAAATCTTCCTTACCCTTTGGTAAGTGAGTCTCTGAGGATGTCAGGCAACACTAAAGGATACTCTTGTTACAAGAATGAAGGTGGAATGGGCTCTTATTTAAAGATCCCGAAGATATAGGTAGATCAAAATGTAAATTGTTTGCATTTATTAAGGAAAAACTTCAAAACTGTGTAAATGGATGGACATGATGATGGTTATCGAAATGTGCTTATCCAGTTGATTTTCCTAGCCTTGCCGACATGTGTCATGTCTAGTTTCTTACTGCCTTTGGAGATTTATGAGAATTCAGAAATGGATAGAGATCCATAGCCATGGGTAATTTTGTTTCCCTGGAAAACAATGAATGATAAGCTATTTAGAGGAATCGATAGAGACCCATAGAAGTTGCTAAAATATGATGAAGGAGAATGTCAAGCATGGTTCTCGGCTAATGCTATGAGTAAAGATTTACATCTTGAGCATGTTATATTGCCTCAAGTTTTATGCTTGAAGAGAATTTGCTTGGTAAATGATTATTGGACCTCTACTTCTTTATACAATGGATGTGGATGAATATGGATTGATGGTGGTGGGCGAACACAAGTCGTGGGCACAAGAAATGTAAGACGAAGAGAATTTCCATTGCATACAAAATTAGAAGCGCTTTGATAGGCTATGGAGAGCATGTTGCATTATTCGACATGTCAACGCTTTGGTACGTATTGTAAAGAGGTAATAGCAATGGTAGTGAACCCTGACTCGTGGCCAAGGTTCTTGATGGAGTTGAATGACATCAAAGATCTCAAGAATAGGCTTCAAGATTTCAAGATTACCTACATCCCTAGGGAACAAAATGGAATTGTGGACCATTTAACTAGGACAGCGAAATCCTTTCAAAGGAACCTTTGTTTGTTGGTCATTCAATTCTAGTAAATTATTATCCAAACAACTTCAAATATAATAGAACTCTTTATCGGCGAAAAAAACTGTAAAACGAGCTGTCTTTGCGACAATATAGATAAAATATTTAATTTTACAGTGTTATCTTTTTTAGACCAAGAAAGGCCGGAAACATGAGGATTTGGGTCACACTGTTTTAATTTCAAACAAAACAGTAATTGATTTAATTATTTGTGTAGTGATGGTAGTTATGGATTGTTCCTATCGTCCAAAAATAAAAGATGTTCCCCATGCCAATTTTCTTTGTGTAGTGATGTATTTTACTAATATACTACTCCATATATTATCATATGGTAGTACTGTTAACGATTGTCAACAGCTTTTATTACAAATAATGATTAAACCCTAAATTAACTACATTGTTAGGTTTTACATCTTTGTTGCGTGTATTTACCGCAAACTTACACAGTTCTCTCATAAATTTCTCGTTAGTGCTGATCCACTCGAGCTTGAGGAAGAAATGTAAATTGACGGATGCGAACCGAACGATTTTATAATCCGAATATTGAGATTTAAATATCCTAGCAAGCTGCAGAGTATTTATATGTGATTGACTTTTTGCTCCCACCTTGTTTTGTACGAGCAAATAGAATTTAGAAGAGATGCGATCGTATGAATATTTGTGAACCCTTAAGAGGATAAACACTCTTCGAACGGTTCACGGATTCTTTTTCCACATTTGAATCTTCTTATTACTCGGACCCGAGACTCTTGGAATCCTTAATTCGGACTTTATATTGGAGGTGATCTCAGGAATATGAACATTTATGCATCCATGTTTAGTGAAATATCTTATAAATAGGGGAAAACATATACACTACAAAAATTAAATATACTACAATGTATCAATATATGTGACGTAAAAAGGACGCATCACAGTGATGTCGTATGAGCTTTAAATAAGCCAATCAAAAGCCACTAACGAATTTTTGTTGGATGGCTCGTCGTATATGATCCATATATATTATATTGTAAAGTCACATCGACTAAGCCTGCGATTCTATATCGAAATAATATGACAGATTCGACTATCTCAAAAATATTTTAATATTTTTTTTCTAAAATCGAATTAAAAATAGAAAAATGTAATTTATTTCAAATTATTTTTTTAGAAAATAGCAATCTCTAAATATATAGCAAAAATGCTATTTTTACCTTTATAACTAAAGAAAAATAGCAATTTTTACCTTTATAACTAAAGAAAAATAGCAATCTCTATTTAATAAAAAAATCTATTAGAATAGTTTTACTACTAAATGCTATTATAAAAAACAAATTTAGAGCTTAGTAAATACACCCAATATTCCTATTTATTTCAGCTTCTTAGTTGAGATAGTTTTTCTATAGTACCTTAAATTTCAAAAATATTATTATGAGTCTCAATTTAGTTAATTACTTAAGCCAATCAAAACCTACTTAAAATTTATCTTCTTTTCTAAAACTGTTTTTTTCTCTTCAGCACTAATTTTCACTAAAAGTCAACACAACAAATTCCACAATACACCCAAAGATAGGATAAAAATAAGACGAAAAAAATAAAACCTAAAAAAAGCAAGAAAATTCAAATAAATATCCATGCGAATACAAATCAAAATAATTTGAAAAGGTCTTTGGTTTGGGATAAAACATTAACAGATGAAGACAATGCAATAACATACATGAATTCCTAGTCGAGATAAAACATCAACTGACAGAGGGATGTTAATGATCAAAGATGATAACCTCCATTTTCACTTGATCGAGCTTCCTCTGATAGCATGTGGTAGAGCATATTGGTTTCTGCTCCCAATATAAGCTTGAGATCGGTGATAACACTTCACATTAAGGGCTACTGCATTAGCATATTGGTTAGTCACTCATGTAAAATCAATTTCCATACCTCAGTTGTGGATAAACAAGCATTACTGTAAAAATGGACTAGAGCTGAGGGTAAATGCGGGGATTAAGCAAAATTGTTCTTGTTCCCTCACTTGATTCTTCAAAGATGGTCGACAGACGGTTTTCTTGCAATCTACCACCTACAACATTTCATATAGTTATGCTTCCTCCCTTGAGAAAATTACTGAGTAGGATCTTCATTTGTGGAGAAATACTTGATCTCGTGACTTACAAAAAATTCAAAAGTTCCCACATTTACTTTGTGAGTCAATCCATGATGTACCAACATTACATTTCAGGCTTCCTTTGGGTTTTTACACCAACCTTGGTGTGTGGATGGCACTCTATTTAAGTAGACAATTCAATAGCATCAATATGCGCATAGATGAGAGGTTTCTTCTTCAGCATATGACACTAGATTTTTCATGTGTGAGTTGCAGACAATGAAAGCATTTTTCTGAAGTCTGTCATATTTGTAGGAGATGATGACTCTTTTCCCGGTTGGAGATTCAATAACTTCTCATCTCATGCTGGTTTTCTATATCAACCAATTCTATTACTCTAATGAAATCGTTTTTTTAGAACCTTAAGGTCAAAAGAAACTTATTTGAGTTTTTGACTCTCCTTAACTAATTCCATCATTGTCTCGGATTCATAGAAATTTCAAGGGATGTTTATGATCTTTAAATTTTCATCATGGATTTAGTCTATCGTAGCGTGGTCAAGTAAATAAGAAACTAGGACATGTCATTCAATAAATTTTGAGATCTTCTTATCGCTTGAACACAAACTAGAACTTGTCATGCAATAACGCAATCTCCTTGACTCAGTTGTTGATTCTCAAATGTCTTGGCATGTTGTTAATCATTTTGGACATGGATTGATAGTCAGAGTTGAGTAGGCTCTCCAGCATGGCAAGGAAGTTTACTTTGAACACCATGAACCATTTGGTCATCCGGAAGATTGATTGGTTCATCATGTGTAATGGAACTAGATTTCAAGCCTTTGTGCAAATCTACAGACATAGAATACTTCAATGTCGTACTTGAGTCGCTCAAACACTGTGAATATTCTCTTATAGGAAGAAGATAAATCAACGCATAGATGGATTCACCACTAATGAAACAATATGAAACAATATTCATATATTTTTTATGAGATTATTATGATATTCTTTTTAATTGCCAATTTTTTATAGGAAAATGGAAAGTTGCTAACTAGAAAAGAGTTGATTAAAGAAAAAAGAGATATTGAGGGAATGGAAATTTCCAAATTAATATTGTCGTCTTTTAAGCAAAACAAACAAAATAATCTGTATATTCCACAACAATTATTTTTTATATATAAATACAATATAAGGATTTAATTTGGTGACCAAGTATAATTTGGATAACAAGTAAGCTTTGGAAAACAAATAAAATTTGGACATTTAATAATTGACATCACATAATATTCCTAGCATATTATAAAATGTCGACAACTATTTATCTATTCAATGACGAGAGAAGAAATTTCAAAAATAAATCCAGGAAAAATCCAGTAAACCTAAAAATGAGCAAAATGTAGAAAGTACTGCTCTTAGACACTAATTTGTTTAAAATATATCGAACAGGTAAATTTTATAAAAAATTAATTATTATGATATTGGTCGGTTGGTTGAAGTTTTTATGCTAAAAATTTAAGAACCAAATTTCTAACAATTTCTATTATTTATCATTCATATTTGACCACTGTAATTGTCTTAAACTATATGGAGTTGACTGTTACAAGCACATCTTTACGTTTTTGTTTTAAAATCAAAACCCTAGATTTTTTATTGAAGTTTTATATTCAGTGCTTGTAATTTTAAAAAAAAAATATCCAGAGAATTAAATATAAATCTTTAAAATTGTGTAATTTCAAATTAAAAATACTTTTTAATATTTGGACTATAGGTTCATTTTTTAACTAAAGTATGATTCGTAAATTCGTGTGATTATGAAAAAAAAAGAGTAAAGGCTAATTGTACAAAGCATTAATAACACTTACTCAGACCTAATCAAAACCCATGGGCCTCGCTCCCATTTTACTCACTAGGGATGAATGTGAGTCAAAATATTTTAAAATTTTTAATGTTGAGTAGATGCAGTTTTGTAGATTTTGAAAGTTGATAATGATGCAGATTACCATATTTTGCATCGTGGATATCCGTTATCCGCATAATTTATAAAATAGAATATTCATTTTTATTTATCTAATTAAAAAGTATAAATTTTATATAGTGTAATGATATATTAATTTAAATATATTTATAGATAAGAATAAATATTTTATTTTTATACCATAAAATCTACATTATTAATCTATAAAAATTAAAACATATACATTGTTTTAATCTAATTGTTCTGCTACACATTTCATGTGGATAAACCACAAATTTTAACGGTGCTGACAAGAAATAATATCGATGGAATCAAATTGTGTTATTCACTAACCTTAGGCATGTATATATATGATCGGATTGTCTTGAAAATTAGGAAAATATCTAAAGGAAATCTATGATAATGCTAATATACATATGTGTATCTTTACTTTTATGAACATTTATAACTTCCTTGAAATCCCCCGTCAAGTTGGAGTAAGCAAATTTTGTATGCGCAACTTGAGATGAAATGAGTCAAACTCTTTACGACCCAAAGCCTTACCCAGTATATCAGCTAGTTGTTCTTTTGTAGGCATATAAGACGCCTATATCGTACGATCCGACATCTAACCGCAAACACGAAGGCAATCAAGCTCTATATGCTTTGGGCGCTCGTGGAAGGTTAGGCTAGAGCTAATACACAATGCAGCTTTGTTCTCGAAATGGAGAGTCATTGGATCACTGTGATCAATTCCAGTTTCGTGAAGAAGAGATCTGATCCACCGCAACTTCTTACAGACTGCTGCCATATCTCGATATTCAGCTTCAGCAGAAGAACACAAAACAATCTTTTTCTTCTATGTTTTCCATGAAATAGGAAAATCACCAAATTGAACAATCGAGCCAGTAAGAGATCTTCGAGAAAATGGACAACTTACCCAGTCCGCGTCGCACCATGTAGTCACATGTAAAGGATAATCTGATCGCAATAGTATTCCTTGACCAATTTTACCTTTTAAAATTGCACTACTTTCAAAGAAGAAAGCCAATCTTCTTCACATGGTTTTTGCATAAAAAAGAGATAAAATATGGATAGAATAATCCAGATCCGGACGATTTGAAGCCAAGTAGACCAGTTGACCAAATAAGTATCAATACGACAATGGATCATCAAGGAGAGGACACTTCGTGAGAGATAATTTGTGATTCTGATCAATGAAGAGCCAGCCGGTTTACATCATAAGAAGCCAGTTTCTGTAACTATATCAAGTACGTACTTACACTGACAAAGATAAATCCCAAGGACTACGACAAATTTCCAAACCAAGAAGGTATTTTGCAATACCAAGATCCTTCATATGAAAGCAAGTTAAAATATACTCTTTGAATACTTTAATGGCAGGAGTAGAATTACCCGATATGATTAAGTCATCCACTTAGACCAAAATTTAGATAGAAACACCACCATGATGAAAGACAAACAAGGAATAATCTGATTTTGTTTTCCTGAAACCATAGTTTATGAGAGAATTCGTGAGTTTTGAGAACCAACACCGCATGGATTTTTTAAGTCCGTAAAGGATTTTCAAAGACGGAAAACAAGGTTATCTCATGGTCGAGAGAATACTGTTGGAGGTTTCATGTACACTTCTTCTTCAAGGTCACCATACAGAAGTGTATTATGAACGTCCATTGGAACTTAAAAAGTTTTTTTGGCTACAATGTCGAGAATGAGACAAATCATGGTCATCTTAGCAATAGATGAGAATGTTTCTTTATAGTCAAGACCTTCCTTTTCATGGTTCCCGAGAGAACCACACGAGCCTTGTAGAGTTCTATTGTATCGTCAGCTTTCACACAAAAAAACTCATTGACTCCCGATGAGATTTTTGTTGGGAATAATTTCTTGTAAATCCCATGTTTGATTAATCTTGAGAGAATTTATCTCAGCTATCGAGCTAGTTTCTATTCGTCAAACCATGTTTCTCCTTTAAAAGATTTCAGTTCGACTGATGTAGTAAGAGCAGTGGGATAGCACCGATATCCTTCTAAAACACTTTCACCAGATATATAATGACATAAAGGATAACGCATACCTGAGGAAGACTGAGGAAAATATGAGTCAGATGGATATTCGAGAGAGACTGTACCAATAACGTAATCACAAAGTCTAGTAGGGGCATTTATTGGATAATGTCCACGACCAAGTGGAGCAGAATCTGATGGTTGAGATTCACTGTAAGTGTTTGTATCAGACACACATGAAGTAGGTGGTTCTGAAGAACTCGTAGTAGTACTATCGACCTCAACAGGTTCAGTCACTAATGGTTCAAAGGAATCTTTAGTAGACTCCTAAATGGAGGTTATTAGTGGTGGTTCCTCATGCTGTAAAATAGATTTCTCTTGTTCTATTTCAGGGAATTGAAATGTTCTTTCGCAGAAAACAACATCACGAGAAGTAAAAAATGTTTCTTGATCAAGGTCATATAAACACCAACTTTTCTTTCTGTAAGAATATCCCACAAAAATCCAACATCGACTCATTGTTTCAAATTTGTCACATTTGTGATCGAGATTGTTCGCTTAAGCAAGACAACCAAACACCTGCAAGTGTTTGAAGACGGTGTTCTGCTATGCAACCCTTCGAATGGTATTGCATAACGGACCATAGTTATTCAAATACACAGCATTAAGAACACACTCTCCCCAGAATTCGATTTGTAGGTTTCCATGAAATTGCAAAGCTTGAGTTACAAATATGTCAATGTTTTCTCTCAACCAAACTATTTTTCTGTGTAGTATGAACGGATGGATTTTTGTGGATGATTCCTTACTCTTGAAAGAACTGAGACATGCACATGAAGTCTTTACCATTATCACTACAGTTCGTCTTGACTTTCTTCAAAAAATGGTGAGTAACCAGTCGGAGAAAGTTTTGTACAACTATCATGTAAAAGAAAAATACTATTAGTAGATAAACCATTAATGTCAGGAACTTTCCCAAGTACATGGGAAGAAGGGTGATCCGAACGATGGTACCACAGAGAAATATCACATGAAGCCTCATCAACAGCAGGTTCAACTGTAGTCTGATTTGATGTCACAATCTCAATCTCGCAAAAATGGTACAGTCCCTCTCCCTCACGATCATTCGCTCCAATCAGTATCTTCGTAGTGTGGTCATGTATTATCAACAAACAATCAGTGATTTCACCCACAATATAATTATCAGTAGTCAACTGAGCAAAAGAAATCAAATTGTTATGCAAGCCAGGAACAACATAAACATTTTTCAAACACAGCTGAGGTGTAACGAAAACGGTTCCCTGTTGTGATGTCAGAACTTGTTCACTGACAAGTTTTTTGACAAAAACACGAGAAATAGGACGAAACTCCTGAAGTAATTCAATCTTCCCTGAGTAGCACCAGTGTCTAAAATTCATATAACTCTATCCTTCTTAACACTCAAACGATCATTGATACTGGTAGCAGAAAACATCTTTAGGATAGTATGTCACAGAGCATCGGAAACACCAGCTAATCCTCGTTGATCAACATTAGTAATATGAAAATCAGAACTCGTAGAGGGTGAATTCAAGAAATGATTTGTGCACTGTTTCTTTTGACGTGAACCCATGACCACATCCAGGTGGAGCTTTGTTCTTACGTGGGTTGTCTTCCCTCCATTCTGGGTAACCAATGATTCTGAAGCAGCCTGGCACTTCATGTCATGAACGTCTACAGCATGTGTAAACACGAGAAGGATCTCAATTTCCAGGAACAAAGCGGGATGTGTCATGACTCTGTGATAATCCTCCAGTACGAGAATCATCATATACAAAAGAGAGAGAAGGTGCAGAAATTTGAGACGCAAAGCTCATAATCTCAGCATCTTTGACGAGACTTGATCTTATAGTCTTGCTTTGAACTATATATTGATAAATTTGTGTCGAGATCATGGAGAGGAGAAATGGCACATGTTTGATAATGCACCACTCCATAAACAGCATCATCAAGACCAGAAAGAAAGTCATGAACCATAAAGAATTTGAGTTCCTATTCACGGGTACATTGTGCAACGCCATCCCATAGTTTGGTTAACCGACCAAAATAATCATCCACACTAATTCCTTGTTGTTGGCAAGTAGCCAGCTGATTGTGAAGTTGTTGTAGTCAAGCTCCACATCGATTGAGAACCGATTCTGAATGATGTCTAACAAGTCCTTTGCGATCTCACGGATGGATATTTTTGAATGGATCTTAGGTCCAATGGTGATTTTGATCCATCCAACCAACAAATGGTTCTTAAGAGTACAATTTTAAAGCTAAGGAGAATGAACCATAGGTTTATGAATGGTTCAATGAAACCAAACTTCTTTCGACTACTCAAGGCCATTCCTGGATTGATGGTCCATTTATCATAGTTTAGACCATTGAGAAGTGGCTGAGATATAATTGCTCAAGGATTTTTGTACAATGAAAAAGTCTTTCTTTTCGAATCTCCTTTAGTAGTTGTGATAGACATTGTGAAGGTTCAGCCATGAAAGTATGCTATGTAAACGTAGTATAAAAGATGAGTTTGCTATGTTTCTTGTGCGAGAAAAAAATGTGAAAATTGATGTAAGAGAGAAGACAAATGAGAATTTAAGGTTCGTAGATCTTCTGCTCTGATACCATGACAAGAGATGAATATGATGGAATCAACTTGTGTTATTCACTAGCCTTTAGGTTTGTATATATACAATTAGATGTTTTTCTGCACCATGCGCAAACATAATAACTTTAAAAAATAGTTTATTACATTAATTTTTACTTAATTAATTTTATTCAATTTCAAAAACATAAAGTAATCATTTTTAACTGAGATTCTATTTAGTTTATGAAAATTTTAATCTACACTGGTATTTAGTTTAAATAAATTAAATTTATTTGGTTTTTGTGAAATAATAATTTTTAAACATGTTTTCATTGTTGTATTCTAAAGATCAATAGATATATCACATTTTTCTATTCATGTCATCATTTTCTTGTTATAGTGATTATAGACTTAAGCAATCAATTGGTATATAATATACATGATAATATTTAAAATGAATGATATAATTATTTAAAAGAAATAGTATAATTTAAAAATATTTTTTTAAAGTAGATAAAACTTTGTAGATATAAAAAATTTAAGTAGTCTGCATAGAAGTTTTATTTGTAAAATTAAAACACTATAAAAACTATTTACATATGTTTATCTATATTTTATATCTTAAACATGAATTATAAAACCATGTATATATTATATTTAATAAAATCATAAACATGAGAAGTATACCAAATGTTTTTTCATAACACTTAAATATAATAAGGAAATAAATTCTTACCATTTACAATTTTCATTTGAAACATTGAAAGATATAAATTCTAATTAGAAATGATTATTACTTTTTGTTATTAATTTGTTTATTTTGAAATTTTGTAATAAATCACATATAATATTTAAATTATTTATTATTTTTATAATATGGTAATTACTATATACATATTACCTTATATTTATTTATATTACTGAATTATGTCGTAATTAATTCTAGAGAAATATCTTAGGATAGCCCTAAAAATATTTTTTGTCACAAACATAGCCTCCAATGAACCAAATGACCAAAATATTTCATTAGAGAGCTAAATATATACTTAGGCTCCAATAGGTGATCATCTTTTAGGGAAAATGATGGTGAATTTTTTGTTCCGTAAATTTTATACCAGTTAAGTTGAAATTTTTAATCAAATTATTACTACATAGGTCCCAATTTATTACTCTAAATTCCTAAAGGATGAATGAAATTATAAAGGATAATTTTCTTCTCTAGTTTTGATGAGTAACAAAATGAACAGAATTTCTTATTTTTTTAATTTATTCAGCTCCTCAAATGCATAATTGTTCATTTTTTACATTCATCTAAGAGTCACCAATTAAAGCCTTATACCCATTCTGTTAACTAATCTAAACTTAGGATTTAGAGTTAATGGTATGGTTTTGGGAGTAAGGTTTAAAATTTTTAAAAAATAAACATTGAAAGTTCAAAAATAAAAAGTTTTAAAATAGTTTCAAACAACATTTTCTAATTTCAAAAAGAAAATTTGAAAAGAAAGTAAAGAGAAATTTGAAAAAAAAAAATCAATTTTCTTAAAACAAAATTGGATTTGAAAACATATATTCGAAACTATGAAAAAATATTTATTTTTTCATTTTTTTTTTTTTACTTTTTTTTTAAATTATTATTATCTTTTACTTATTTATATTTACATATCTAGGGTATGAGTTTTTTTGTCTCTCTAATAATAAAATTTTAAAAATAGTCTATTTAAGAAAATTGTCTTTAATTTTACGTTGTCCCCTATATATTAAAATAGAATTATTTGTAGTAAATGTGTTCACAAACTTTGATGCATGATAACCTTACAATCATTTAAAATTAGAATGCTGACATGCGGGCTTCACAAATATTTAAAAATTAATGTGTTCACTTACTAATTTTCTTAACTCCAGCACAGAGAATTTAAAGTGTTCACAAAATAATTTTTTCAATCAACTCATTTTTCGTTCCTGCATTTTTAACCTTTGTGTTAGTGAATTGAAGATCTCTTGGTTGTAACTACTTAATAATATCATTGTTTAAAGAAAGAAATTACAAAATCATTAAGATTTTGCATCAACTATGGACATGACTGGTGTAAACAGTGCGGTTGCGGCTGTGGGAGTTTGCGGATGCAGGTGGTTGTGGTTTTAAGTATTACTAAGGGATTTACACGACTGGTACAATGGCTAGAAATTGATGCGTTTGTGGGTACTTATGACTGGTTGACTACCAAATGAAACCGCTTATTAATAGATTAATAATATTAACGTTTTATATAATTATAAAATATTAAATATCATATAATTATGACATATATAAAAAATCATTTATAAATCATAGTATTAAATTATAAAAAATGGGTTTATATATATGTATTTATAAATTAATGTCTAAAAATTATAGTAAATATATTTTGTAAGTTTTATAATAAAAAGATAGAATTTAATATTAAGTACTTAAATTTTTTCAATTTTTATTTTAATTAAATAATTTTTATTTTTTATATAAATGTTTTGAAATAAATATTTTTATTTATCATCTCGCAACCACAAATGCTAGCTTGAGCCATCTTTTGATTTTGAGAGTTTTGAAACGCTTTGAAGCGATTTATAGCGTTTTGTGATTGTTGTAAAACGTCAACAACCGTTACAAACCTCAAAAGCTACGTTTGCGGGTGGTAGCGGGAAACAAGTCGGACCGCAAAATATTTGAATGAAAATGTCTTTAGAAATTGAAATTTTTGTACCTTTCCGAACTTGGCCATGGTTGATGCTTTTGTACCCGAAGACAAAAAATAATTGTGGTTAGTTATGAATTAAGGAACTGAGATGAAAACACCACATTCATCGTCGGATATTTATTTGAGCCAAATATTGTTTTACTTTACAGAGTTTTCATAAACAAAATCAAATTGCTAGAAAAAAATCAGAAAAGCTTAAGAGGAAAGAAAATTAACGAAATTGATTGAAAATAGAATTCAGGTGCTGAGTGAAGAGATCACATTATTTTCGACGCTGCCCTAACCCATTTTTATTCGATTGTATCGTGTTTTATTATATTTACCAGAATTTTTTATAAGAAAGTACATTTTATTGGTTATAGACTACATCAATTTTGCAGCATGCCCAGCAATATTAACACGATGTCCAACCTTTATTATTGGTATTTTTAAAGTATAGTCCAATAATTATGTATGTAAAAAATCTCAAATAAATTTTTCATATTTATTTTATTTTGCTTTATATTAGTAGAATAAAGTAAGTCTGGGTAAAATATCTGGATCTGAAGAACCGAACTAAACTTGATTTGAAAGTAATACTACACATAAACTAAAATTGATTAAGTACTCCGATAGATCTAAAATATTAATATCCTGATCACCAGACCCAAATCCGATCCAAATTAAAATATTTTGGATACCAAAAATATCTAAATCATAATTATATACTTAAATATTATTTATTTTTAATTTTATATTTACTAGATATTCAAAAATAAGAAAATATCAAAAAATTATCAAAGCAATCACAAGCAAATATCTAAATATAACAAAACGTTCAAAATACTGAAAATAGAAATGTTCTACATCCAAATATATAAATTGAACTAATTTTTATGTAAATTTAAGCATTTATTTTTACATAATTCAAATTTTTATGTTTTATATTATTTTTTATTTTCATATTAGATTTAAGTGTATTTGGATCTTTGTTAAAGAAATAAATAGTTAAAATGGGTACTCAAACTTGAACCCAAGCCGAACCCGCAATGATTCGAATCAAATCCGAACCAAATTCAAACTGAAATTTGTAAATATTCGAATCAGATTTAATCTTTTAACTCTAAAAATCAGAAATCTGAATAGATAAACTGAATCTGAACGGATATATGAATGCATATCCTAGATAAAGCAATACGACAAATTCCGCAGTACAACGTAAAATAAATAATCTAATCAACTATTTTACTCTACGCACAGTGTAAATCACTACCTAGTGTTATAATTAGGTATAGGCATTTGGGTCCTTGGGTCGGATTCGGGTTCGGATTTTTCGGGTCTTAGATTTTAGGACCCAATAAGGTAATTTAAATTTTTGGTCAATGGTCGGTTTGGGTCATGTCAGGTGTGGGTCGGTTCGGGTCTAGTTGTCTAGGAACCGTTAATACCCACTATTTATTGGTTCCTAAAGGTTTTAGGTCGATTTCGGTTTTTTAATACCAAAGACAACCCGAAAACCCCAATTGAAAAACCCAAAAACCTAAAAAATACCCGAAAAACCCAAAATTTTATCTAAAATCTGATCCGAAGACACGAAAATACTTAAAATTTTATCCGATTACCGAACTATTTTTTGAAAGTTTAAAATTTTACCAAAACCCTAATCTGAAACTTAAAAAAATATCCATTATACCAAAAATATACTGAAATACCCACATATACCTAATATATAATAGAAGTTTTGGGTATTTCGGGTACCCATCAGGTCTCGGTTTGGGTTAGATCGGTTCTAAGACCCGCAGGTCCTCCACAATAATATCTAGTGAGGTAAAATTACATTACCAATGTCTGACCCGAACCGTTTTTTTTGGTCGGTTTTGTTTAGGATTTTCGGATCCCGGTAAAATGTCCAGCCCTAGTTATAATTAAGAAAGATTCATGTCATATTTTTGTTAGTCATATTATCATTTTTGTAGAGTAATTTAGTGATGACATATGTACAAATCACTGGGTAAATAATATCTAAGGGATCATATTATCTTACAATAAAAAAAACAAACAAATATACATATGTGTAATTTTGTTTTTATGAATGAATATCTATTCCTTTCTTAATAGGTGTGCATTATGCGAATCAATTTAATGATTAAAAGAACTTTCAATTTGCGGAGCGACGGATCAAAAGTGCAGATCTGATCGGCTTCCCCGTCCTATCTACAACTCACTCCTTTATAGCATGAAAATTTCGTGCAAAATTAAGATCTGCTTTCTATTTTGGAATTGGAAACGAAATTGAAAGTTTTGGAAATGCCCTAGAAAACACAATTCCTGAAATTGTTAAATTGAAACATATAAATGAACCGCAACTTAGTAATGGCAGACGTATATTTTTGATGAAGTTAACACATCAAGTATGTTCCTCTAACTTCTAAATCACATTATGCTACATAAATATATTTGTTGTTTCTACCTAAAAACATATCAATCATAGATTCTTTTCAAATATTTAATAAGAGATAAGGAAACCTAAAGGATATTGCTAAAATGATACCTAAAGCGATCCGGAGATCCGATAGAGAATACCCAAACTGGAAAAAAAAAATAGTCATATAAGAACACTACTAAGTGGTTTCGGCGTTGGCAAGAATTTATAAACTTACTTATCTCAGAAATAAAGTTCAAATAGAATATGCAAATTATTATATACTGATCAGATATAGACTCAAAATTTACAAACCTAAAGAATATTGATTCGATTTATGATTAAAAAAATAAAAAGGTTAGGCGAAATATTAATTATCAACCATATGGTATAAGATCACGTAGATCCTATTAATGATAAGTTGTTATCACAATGTGCCACATAACTCTAAACACAGCGGCGAAAGAAAAAAAATCAAAAACCACACTGTTTTAGGTTTTTACCATTGTAAATAACTCACAACCACAAACAAATGAATAACTACAACAATGTTTTGGGGGCTAAAATGTTAGGTTCTTTAACGATTTTTATACTCGAGTAAACTTAAGTTAGATATTTATCCGTTTCATCACGTACGTTTTACTCCACAAATTTTCTAATTACAAGGCTCGCTTTCAAATCAAGACCTAAATTTCTATTTGTCTTCTTTGTCTTGATTTAATATTAGTTAATATGTGCATGCCAGGTTTTATGCAACTTGACATCACCTTTGTAGAATAATGAATAACATGAACAGTAAAGTAAGTAGTAGACGCACTTTCGAAAGAACAAACAAAAACAGGCAAGACTTTACAATAAGACAACATTGACAACAATGTTTAAAAGAATGTCATGAAAGGAAGCGTGTGATAATCAAAATCTGTAAATGCACATACTTGATAACCACCACATACATACACAAACCAAGTTGACAAGTGGCCTACTAACTCATGGTTGATCGTTTGAGTTGAGCTATGAACTTAATTTTTATTAAATTTTACAACAGCGAAAAACACATTTAGCTAGAAAGCATAACTGGTGTAAAATGTACCAAACTAAACCGAAGTAGAGATACTTATAAATAACCTGAACTGAAAAAACATGTTAATAACAACTTTTTTATAGATACTTTAGAAGTATCATCTGCAGGATCATTTGATTGGGATTGTCAATGTCGGCTCACCTCATTAGATCTGATACGAGTTAATCTACTCGGTAACTACAAACTGTAAATTCGTTATTGTGTCACCTGAGCCGTCTTACAAATTCGTTCACAAATTTGAATCGTCAAAAAATTAAAGTTTTTTTGCATATTTAACTCAAAACTCAAAGTCAAATACAAAACTAACCTCTTTTTTGTCTTATTCACCCCATATATTCACATTATTTACGAAAATGTCATTAATTTTTTTTTTCTGAAAATGGTTCTTATACTCTCTCAACCTCATCATCTTCAAGTATTTACAAAATTGTCATTGTCATCAATACCCCAACCACCATGAACAACCAATTTGAAGCTCTTAATGCACCTAAAATTGATTGACACTATCTCTTTCTTAATTGTTATGAACTAAAAGTAACATCTCTTTAACTTTGTCTCCATATTCATCCCAAAAACTCAAGCTTTTGATTCTAAAATTTTTATGCTTGGTAGAGCCATTCAAGCATACTATTCTTCGTGTGTTATTTTCGTTTGAAGTTCTGGGTGGTTAGAGAAGACTATGTGTGCTTAGGAAGTCATCTCACTAGTTAAAGGTATAAAATTATTTTTTTTTTCAGATTTGTTCGCGTCGAAGACTTACCCGTAAGTCGTCTGGTTGTAGAAGACTTACGGGTAAGTCTTCTAAGCAAACGGATGACTCACTGTAAGTTTTCCAGCTTTGTTTGTTAAAACAAATCTAGAGAATACTCTAGACGACTTGCAAGTAAGTCGTCTAGGATAAACGGGTTAGTTTTGCATTTGACCGAATTGTGTCAGATATTTGACTTTTCCTAGACGACTTACTAGTAAGTCGTCTCTATGAAAACAAAAATTGAAATATTTTATTAAAGCTAGACGACTTACCTGTAAGTCTTCTCAGATTATTTTTGCAGTTAGAAAATAAAACTTAAATATTTAACTTTTCCCAGACGACTTACTTGGAAGTCGTCCAGTCAGACGACCTCACCGAAAGTCGTCCAGGATAAACGAAGTCGTCCAGATTTTTTTCCGAGATTCTGGTCAAACCTTGCTTATCTCGGACGACTTTCAAGTAAATCCTCTACCTAGACGACTTTAAACTAAGTCATCTGGGAAAAGTTAAATATTTAAGTTTTATTTTCGAATTGCAAAATAACCTGAGACGACGTACATATAAGTCATCTAGCCTTAGAAAATATTGAAATTTTTGATTTCCCAGAGACGACTTACTGGTAAGTCTTCCAGGAAAAGTCAAATATCTGACACAACTCGGTCAAATGCAAAACTAACCCGTTTATCCTGGACAAGTAAGTC
The DNA here is from genome assembly GCA_905132765.1 of Moricandia arvensis. Classification (NCBI taxonomy): domain Eukaryota; kingdom Viridiplantae; phylum Streptophyta; class Magnoliopsida; order Brassicales; family Brassicaceae; genus Moricandia; species Moricandia arvensis. The sequence continues at coordinate 77,170 of CAJHQP010002053.1, forward strand.
GTCTAGAATTTTTTTCTTAACAAACAAATTTGGACGACTTATAAGTAAGTCGTCTCATTTTAAAGTAAATTACAAAAATGACTTGTTTGGACGACTTACCCGTGAGTCCTCTATGTCTTCCAGACGACTTAACCGTCAGTCATCTACGTCATTGTTTAGTAAACTTTTATTTTCTCTATGTTTACTAATGTGTTTTATTTTGTATTTTTGCAGATGTTGTGTAAGTTACATGCAGTGTATGGAGAATGGTTTTTGAAAGATTATTATTGGGATTTTGTGGTTGATAGTTTCAAAGGAGCAAGACTATTTTTGTTGAGTGAAGGTTTGACACATGCTGAACTTGTTGCAATGGTTTAAGAAGATTATAACATGGACATGAGCACAGAATCTGTGAAGATAACCTACTTGTTACTAGCTGAAATGATGCAGGTTCCAGACACCCCTCCTATTCATGTTACAAGTGATAAACAAGTTCGGAACTTGCTCGAGATAACCAAAACGAATGGAGTACGGCTTTGTGTATCAAGCCATAGCAAGGTGGAAACGGTTTCAGATGAAAGGGAAGAAGACAATGAAGATGATGAAGCTGATGAGTGTTTTGAAGATGGTGATGATTTGGTTGAAGATGAAAATCATGATGGGGAAGAGGATGATGGGGAGGAGGATGATGGGGAGAAGGATGTTGATATGTCTATTGTTGCTGAAGCGGACGAGAATGGTGAGGATTACAATGTTTATGGAAAGGTTAAAGATGAGGATTTGGAAGAAGATGATGATATGTGTTTTGAAGAATTCAAAAAGACTTATGCTATTGAAGGAGAAAGATCGAATGGTAACAGTATCTATGTCAACCAGAGTTTTGTTAGCAAGGATGCACTGCTTTCAGAGTTACGGTTGACAGTAGTTAAGCGTAAGTTTTCCTTCGGAATATATAAGTCAACGAAAACTCTCTTTGTGGTAACCTGTCGGGTTAGTGGTTGTGGATGGAAGATCAGAGCGAGTGTGAAACATTGAACAAACACGTTTTGGGTAGCAAAGTATGTGGAAACACATACATGCTCAATGGGAGACCGAATCGCTCGGCGGAGACACTGTACTCCGAAGTATGTTGGTAGGTTTTTCATTGATCGTGTTGGAATCATTGATGGGTTGAATCCGCGCATATCACTGATGCAATGAAGAACATGTTTGGCATGACGCTTGATTACACCACTTCATACAGAGCACTAGTATATGCACAAACATTGGTGAGAGGATCAGCATAAGATGGGTATTCGCGTCTGCTATCATATCTCGAGCAAATCTCTTTAGCAAATCATGGTTCTATCACGGCTATAGAACTTGATTCTATCAATAGATTTAAGTATTTATTTCTCTCTTTTAGAGCTTCTATCAGAGTTTTTAAGTATCAGAGAAGGGTCATTGTGGTGGATGGGACTCACCTAAGTGGAAAGTATGAAGGTACTATGTTAGTTGCAGCCGCACAAGATGGGAATTTTCAGATTTTTCCATTGGCTTTTGGTATCGTAGATGCTGAAGATGACCCTTCTTGGGAATGGTTTTTCACAAAATTGGCTAGTTGTTAATCTGATGAGCAGCCTCTGGTGATAGTCTCCGACCGGTATGTAGCCATTAAAAGTGCGTGTGACAAGGTGTTTCCATGGGCAACCCGAGGAATATGTTATTATCACCTTCAAGATAACATTGTCAAAAAGTATAAAGGGAAACATCTCTTGTAATTGGTGAAAGGTGCTGCTTATGCCCATACGGTTTCAGATTTTGACCGGTACATGGCTGAGATACGGAGTGCAAACCCGGATCTTGCAACGTATTTAGAGGATGCCGATGTCAACCTATGGTCAAGGGTTTATTGTCAAGGGGACAGGTACAACATAAAAATAAGCAACATCGCAGAATCTATTAATTTCGCACTGAAGCGAGCTAGACGATTTCCTATTTAGTTCTTATTGGGGTACATAAGGGAGAAGCTAGGAAAGTGGTTTTGGAAAAGGAGAGATGATGCTTTGAGTCTCCCAAGTCACCATAGTCGTGGTGTTGAATACTTGCTTGTTGTTCGATCGGAGATAGCGGATACGATGAGGGTCCAACCAATTGATGGATGACGATTCTTTGTGAAAGGTGGCAAAATGGACTGTGTGGTTGATTTGGAACATGGAAAGTGTGATTGTGATGTTTATGCAATAGAGAAAATACCTTGCTCTCATGCTATAACTGCTGGAACACATGTTGGTTTGCATATCTCCACACTTGTAAGTCCAGTGTACTCAAAGGATTATTTGTTTGCAGGATACTCGGATAACATATATCCTTGTGTTGGATAACAAGTTGAGGAACGCACATGCTTTCCTCCAAAGGTAAAGCGTGGTCTGGGAAGACATAAGAAATCAAGATGGCAATCTTGGTTGGAGCTATCCAAGATGAGAGGACGCAAACCCAAGAAACAACACATGGTTTATAGATGCTCAAAGTGCAAGAAAACTGGTCATACAAAACCACAATGTAAACACTAGATGACTAACTTGAAGGTCATCCAGAAGACCTTCAAGTAAGTCGTCCAGAGTTTATTCCTCCAGAAGACCTTCATGTAAGTCGTCGAGAGACCTTAAAGTTAGTTGTCTAGTGTTTATTCTTCCACAAGACCTTCAAGTAAGTCGTCCAGAGTTTAATCCTCCAGAAGACCTTCAAGTAAGTCGTCCAGAGACCTTAAAGTTAGTCGTCTAGTTTTATTCTTCCACAAGACCTTCAAGTACGTTGTCCAGAGTTTAATCCTCCAGAAGACTTTCAAGTAAGTCGTCCAGAAGACCTTAAAGTTAGTCGTCTAGTGTTTATTCTTCCACAAGACCTTCAAGTAAGTCGTCCAGAAGACCTTAAAGTAAGTCGTCCAGAAGACCTTAAAATAAGTCGTCTAGAAGACCTTAAAGTTTGTTTATGTATTAAGAATTTGTGTTTAATCTATGTATTTTGTTAGGTCGTCCAATATTCTGTTAAGTCGTCTAACTACATTAAAAATACAAATCCTAATTTATCAAGTACAAATCAAGTTCAAGTATACACAAATTCTAATCTATCATACATCATATGTTCCAATGTTTACAACAAGGTCCTTGTTTTCTTTCTCATGCTGGTTAGGAAGCTATTTAAATATATCCACCGCTATCTTATCCCTCATAGACTTCGCGTTGGGCTTAGCAAAATCTTTTTGGTTAAATGGCATCCCAAGATCATGGCATTCAATGTACCTCAGAGTGTACACACCACAATCACCAGCTCTGGCCTGAGGGATATCGGTTGGTCTCTCATACGTGAATGACTCCAGTGTTAACTAGTCACGTTGTTTAATGGTAGCGCACTCAAAAAGCAGATAAAGGAGCATGTGGAGAAAAAGCTCCATTATCTCATCCAGTTCTGCAGGGGAGATACATGTACGAATGTTGTCCTGGACGACTATGTGTCTCTTAGGGATCGATATCCACATAGCAATCCAGTGAGTATCGTTGTGGTTCACTGGCGCATAGATATCATCAATATCTTTCCCCCAAATCTTGTCCGTCCGGCAAAATGATTGTAAAGCGCCTGAATAATAATTCCACGCCCCACCAGGGAGTCTTCTTCCAAAACCGTTGGCATCGGGCTGTGTGTCCTTAAAATCCTTGTAGTCGAATCTTCATTGTTGAGAAAAGAGATGATCGAGGAATCACATTCTCTCGCTCCTGAAATGTTCTGGAATCTCCTGGTACCTCTGCCTCAAAACATTAATCCAAGCATCCATATGCTGCATATAAAATAATACAAGTCATAAGATAAAATAATACAAGTCAGAAGATATCAGACGACTTACCATAAGTCGTCTGGTAAGTCTTCTACGAAGAAAACTTTGTAGACGACTAACCAGACGACTTACCAGATGACTTATGGTAAGTCGTTAAGAAATTCTTCTTCGTAGAAGACTTACCAGACGACTTATGGTAAGTCGTCTAGAAAGTCTTCTTCGTAGAAGACTTACCAGATGACTTATGGTAAGTCGTCTATGAAGATATCAGTAAGTCATCTAGTAATAAGTTTTGTCAGACGACTTACACAATCCTCCAGCCAAGAGACGGAAGTCCGGAGGACGTGTTACCACCAAGTTGGACTTGTACGTGGTTTCTTGTCGAGAGGTGTTTTATAATAACTACAAACACAAAATGTTGAAAAGCAATCAGTTTTTGTAGACTAAAGCAAGCTATTATCACAAAATAAATCACTTACGGATCAGTTTTCAACCAATCGGCGAGCTTCTTCAATTTTTTATTGTCAATTGGTGCAACGGGATTATAGCTTCTAGAAAGATTTTTCTTGTTTGGAATGATCAATTTGGCCGTGCTGTTTGCAGTATAAGGAGATTGCTGTGAGGCAGCAAGTTTCCTTTTTCGCTCAGTCTTTACACGGCCAAGTGCCAAAGCAGCTTCCTTCTTTTCCTCATATCTAGCATCCTGCTGTTGTTTCTCTGCTGGAGTGGAACTTGTTTTGGCCAATAGAACAAGGCTCCCAGATGCGGACTCATCTTCAGCTTTAACACTTTCAGCGAGAGGTGTTTTATCCTTCTCCCCATTAATACTTTCCTAACCCCGGGAGAGGCTTCTTTACTAACCCTGGGTTCGTGCGAGGATGTCCCTTTAGTTTGAGAAGTAGTGTGTTGAGAGGATGTCTCTTTCCCTTGTTTGGTGATACCAACCTTCTTCTCCACTGCTTCCACCCTTTTCGACAGATGCTTGATCTCCTTACATCCCAAAACCTTTCCTCATGGCATGAAATAGGTCCTTGAAATTTCTTTCAAGGTCCTTTTTGGTAATCCCAAGCACAATCGTAGTCACCTCTGAACGAGCCTCTGTGCAAACCTCTTCACTAGCCTCTGCAAACTTCCCTACACTCTCCTCTGCAGGTGCCCTTTCACTAGCCTCTGCAGGTGCCTCTTTTTTACCCTCTGCAGGTGCCCCTTTTTAGCCTCTTTACGAGGTTTCTTCAGAGGTCTTGGACTCCCTTCCTTCACCAAAACAATCGCTTTCTTCGATGGACTCACAACCGCCGACTTTGTATTGACCCAAGTACCAGTGACTTTCCAGCAATCCATGGTCCACCTCCACGGTCTCTGATTAAACATAACTTTAATTATGTTCTCCGCGGCAAGGTCCTCAGCATCAGAGTCCCATTTTGGAAACATTTCAGCATAGTCCTTCTCAACAAAGTTCATCATTGTAGTCTGCAGTAAATATAAGATATGAACTTAGATATTTGACGGATTAAGAAAGAGGGAAAGAAAAGTCTTCCCAGACGACTTAATTATGATAGTAAAGGATTGAATACCTGTCTGCAGATAGCATCTTTAAAGCATATGCGTCCTTTGCCACCCATGTAAGAAAGTATCGGCGGAGACGGTCTATTTGGTATGGGACTACCATAATTAGCACCCAATTCCGGCAAAACTATGTACACCCAGACCTGGAGAGCTTGTAGAAACCCATCAACAGTGTAACATCCCGAAATATCTTTGCCCTTCACAGATTCCATCAGCACCTTAAACGCGACTCTCCCCCATGGATAATTCTCAAAGTGTTCTAAATCCATCACTAGCCTTGCCAGACTAACCCTTGTGGCGGTTGAATACTTTCTCCCTTCAATATATCTAGTGAAGATGGCAAGGTACCCGAGCCACTTGCGATCCTCCCGAGACCACCCTTCGCATCTCTCAAGTGTTGCTATTATCTGCTCAATAGATGGCCTAGCTTCGACATGAACTCCCAACATCCCCCAAAAAGAAGCCATCTATTTTGTAACAACACACTTTGGTCTCTTAAGTTCTTCGATGTACTCGCAGTTTAGACCAGTGAGGTTTTCAAACTCTAACAGTGAAAACCTCACAGGTTCTGGACCAACGAGACTCCACAGCTCATACTTCTTCTTTATGTCCAGCTGGAAACCGAGCATGTAGTGAACCAACCTTGAAGCCCAAGCAAATCCCAGCTCTTTAAACTTGATGAAAACTCCCAACTTTGACTCCTTTAACTCTTCATATTTGTCACCATGAAGAGCTTTCTTTAAAGCAGTATGTAAGTTCGAACAATCCGTATGATACGAAATAGCTTTCATTGCGGGGGGCTCTTCCCCTAATGTATGTAACCTACGGGGAAGTTTTGGAATATCCATTTTCTTTGTCTGCAAAACAATGAAAGACAATCATCTCAAACACACAACCATCCAGTATAACATTTTAATTATAAGTCTTCCAAAACTTCCAGTACAACATTTTTAAAGCAGACCTGAAAATTCGGAGAAGCCATAGTCGCCTTCGACTTAAGAAACAACGTTTTAACTTACCTCGCTAGGGTTTACAGACACGCCTCTGACAGAAACGCCGCTAGAGTTTTCAGACAAACGGCGCTAGGGTTTCCTCTCAGATATAGAGGAAGGGGCGGTGAGAACGGTGGTGAGAACGACGGTGATAACGGCGGTGAGAACGGTGGTGAGAATGATGAATTAGAGAGAATCGACGGAAATCGCCTTCGAAATTGCCTCTTTGAGAGAAATGGCGTTAGGGTTTCTGAATTTCGCGAAAAAGTACAAAAAAAATTGTTATATATGCCCGGTAAATAATCCGGTCTTGTTGTAATTTCAATAGCATTTTAGGTTACTTTTGCATTTGATTCAAGTTTGGATTTACTTTTGCAATTCAAATCAAGTTTTGAGTCATTTTTGGCAAAAATCCCAAAACTTAATCTTACACATTTGATATAAAAGCTTATTTGAATTTTTAGAAAGAATAAAGATGATAATTCAATTCATTATATAAACATATTAGAATGACCTAATTTAAACTTCCAAGATCTGAGAAAATTAACAAAAATTGTTGTCTACATAAATAAGATAATTTATAATAACTAGTAAGTTTTTAGGGAAAATAACTTTCAATAAGATTATATTTTGAAAAGTATACCATTTTAATTTTTTTTGAAAAGTACACTTATTTATAAGTGAAATTACAAAACTATCTACTTTAAATATTTATAACTATTTTAATATATAAATTCAATTTTTTTTTAAAACAAACATATTTTTGATATTCCTGTAAAAAAGAAACAAGTTCAACAACAATATGATTTTCACTTCGTTTTAACAATAATAATACCTATAACATCTCTACTGGAAAAAATATCACAACGTACCATTCATTTTTCTATTTTTATTTTTCAAACCACAAAACATATATTATTTTTACTCTTAATCTTCATTTTTGAATCGTATAAAATTATGTTTATACAAAACTTATAAAAGAAAAATATAGATAAACCTTAAATATTTTCAAAATTTTATCTATTTGTTATATTGAAATATTAAAATTTAATTATTTTAAATATAAATAATGATAACCATTTCGAATTTAATTTTTTTAGGATAAAATATCTTTTTATATATTATAAAAAGTGGTTTGCAAAAATAGTAAAATTAATTACAGTTTTCAAAATTCTAATAATAAAAAGGGTATTTGCAAATTATCTCAAGTTTCTAACTTATGTAGTCCCACTATAGTTTCATAATTTTTGTATTCTAAATAGCTTTAACTTGTCATTTTTCTAAAATTAGAGAAGATGGTTACGTATAAACATGTACTTTACTTTTTAATTAAAAACGATTTTTCTTATTTAATTTTAAACATAAATCTAAATAATTTTGAGAAACTTATCCACCTAGCTTAAGTTCTTTTCCTAATATGGTCTAGGTTTTTTCCTAAATTTTTCTCTTTTTGGGATGTTCGAATCAAATATCAGTATGGTATCAATTTAGAGTTCTTATTTTTTGTAATAATTAATTATCCTATTAAATTATGTTTTTTGTTTTATTTAAATATCTTCAATTTTCATTTTATTTGTAATTTAACTAAAACATAATTATATATACTTTGTTACAAAATTTTATGGATTTAATTTATATAAATTTAAAATAAAATTATTAAAACATAAAAAGATATTTTCATTGCAATAATTTTAAATTGGTTACCGTTTTATTTTATTTAATTTTTAAGATTACTATAACTATTAATAAGAAAGGTAAAATTTATTAAAGTTAAAATCATTTTTCTGGAAAGTAAAATATAAATAATGCTACTATTGTTTTAATATTAATAATTAAATAATAATTAACACAAAAGTCAGTTGTCAGCACAAAATAATTTATTTTACTTAAAATCAATGAAATAAAAAAACAAAATTATTCTTAATTTTATAAAAAGTAGTAAAATGATAAAAATATATTCAAAATATAAAAAATAAATAAAATAAATTTATATTTTAACACTTATATAATATGTTTACATATAACTATATATTTATATATTACTATATTATACTTAATCATTTTTCGTAGCATACAAATCTAGTTTGCCATTCAAATATCCCCTAAACATCATTTGAGAAGTGATTTGTCAAGTGTCATCACTATATTGACTTTGAAAGAAAAATGATGACATGGTTTACTATAAAATATGACATGTCTCTCACCTTATTATTACATGTACAATAACATTTATGAAGTTTTACATTTTTAGTAATGTCATTTATTAAGTTTTCATTTTTGGTAAGATTATTAAAATATAAGAATAACTTATGTGTATTATCATTAATAAATCTTTTAATTAATAACATAACTATAAATATAAAATAGTTTCACATCAACTTTAGAACTTTAAAATAAAAAGATTTGTAGATAATTATACTTCTATCATAAATAATTAAATTTTTGAGTTGTGCTTTAACTCTATGTAAAAACAACTAATCGACATAAAATATGTTCATTCAGAGGATTTTGTTCAAATCACTGAATTAAAGGGAATTTTCAAAAATACCACTTTTCTTGTACCACTTTTCATTTTTATCTTCATTAAAGAGAAATTTTTCAAAAATACCATTTTTAAGGGGTAATTTTTTAAAAAATTAATTAGAATCCTAAATTTTACATTCCTAAACCTTACCCCCACCCTACACCACCCATTAACTCTAAACCCTAAGTCTTAGATTAATTAACCTAAGGGTTATAAGTGTGTTTTTTCCTCTTAAAAACAAGGGTAAAAGTGATTAAGGTATTTTTGAAAAGTGGTACAAGAAAAGTGGTATTTTTGGTAATTTCCCCTGAATTAAGTAGTAAATTAGTTGTAATAAACTTAACTAAATATGAAAATATAAATTAAAAAAAATTAAGAAATCAAAATAATTATTTATATTGATAAACTAAAATATAAAAATATTATTATATATATTAAATTTAAAACTTAATATATAGTTATAATTTTCAAAAACTATTATTACTGGGGCATGAAAACTTCCTAGTTACTATAATGTAATAGGAATAAATATGCATGGTTTTGAATTTGTATACTTGATATTCCTTAGCTTTTACTGGTTTTAACCATGGTAAATGATCATTTATAGAGTATTTGTGTTATTTTTAGTATGTTTTAAAGTCTTTTCATATTTAGGTATATAGAGCTATTTGGATTTTGAAGTGAAGAAAACCCGAAATACCGAAGTTGGAGTTAATATTTGGAAGAAGTGTCGATTGATACTCATTGTGTATCGATCAACATTCATGTGATTTGATGAAATCCGACTGAAGTTTCAAGAATTGCATTTTGGCTCAGAAGTTTCCTTATTTACAAAATGCTTGGAACGTGTATAACATATATTTATCTATTTTTAGCCACAGTTTAGGCAAATCTTTATTTTAGATTGGCAGAGAGATTAGAACTCTTTTAGAGATCGATCTTAAACTCGTATTTTTATTTATATGATATATTTTTAGATTATTATTTGTGTTATTGCTTTCATGTCTGAGTGGTTTACTTGTTAGATTTAGGGAGTTTCTAGGGTTATAAAGAATATGTGATTTATAGAACTGATAAGGTAATCTTATTATATCCTTCACCAGGTTTTAACTTTATGCATGTTTCTAGAATAGCTTATCAGAAACATGATGTTAGGATAGTTGTGAGACATGAGAGTGTAATCGACTACCTGAACTGAAACCTGATGAGCTAAGTTGTTAGTCGCAAAGAGAGTTGGTCTACGACTTAGTGAAAAATCCACTTGGAACATATTGCTTGTCTAAAGTATTTGGATCCCAACAAGAGTTGGATTCCGAGGATTTAGACATCTGATTGTTATCGCAGCGGGAGTTGAATATCTTACTAGTGAATTCGAGTTCCAGGATTATTCTTTATAGAACCCTTACCATCTATCTATTTTAGTTTTTATTACTTGTTTAGTCCTTAAATCTAGCGCTTTCCTCCATTTGGTACAAACTCTCTATTATTTACAGTTTTGTTTATTGCTTTTTATTATTTGACCTAGCTTAATCTTAAACCGATAGACTTTTTGTGAAATATAAAGTCTCTATGGAATCGATTCTCAAGCACTACTACGATCCTCTTATTTGAGAGAGGTGCTTGAGGTGATTTGATCATATCACCATTAGACTAGGTGTAGGGTTTTTTCTAGTTTTTTCGTTTTAGTTTACTTACAAATATTTTCATGTGTGTTTCAGGTGCGTGCATTGCAGTACGGGGAGCAATAAGGAGAAAAGGCTATTGAATATCTCAAACCAATAGATACTAGAGTTTTGATGCACGAACTGAAAGTTTGCAAGGCAAGTGCCAATCGACACCCTTAAAGTTCAAACGACACCAGTCGAGAGTGTCAATCGATACCCCCTTAGTGTCGTTCGACACGATACGGGGAAAAGCGGAGATGGTTGATATGATCATACTAAAGTCTGATTTTAAAGGAGTCTTACGAGATGATAAGGGTCATGCGCACAACAAAGCATGCCAATTAATTGATGCACATGGGCTGTAATCTCCGATGCAGTTGGTCTTGCTGTGAATTATGGGATTGAACGACAAAGGGCACTTAGAAACTTTTAACATGCCAGATGAGTTATATGCTAACAGTTCTGCGATTTGTCATTCTGCATTCTAGAGGAACGACCTTGAGCTGCATATATATCTCTTGTGGGTCAGCATCTCTTTCATGGTCTTACTCATGAGCATCCCATGGGCCACATTGAAACTTTTGAGGATCTAGCATTGATTATTAAGTGCAATCGAGTCTCTAGAGACTACTACTTCTGCAAATTCTTCATGTACCTCTCTTGCTGGAAAAACATCATATTGGCTCAAAACGTTGCCACTAGGATCTCTTACTGCCTAGAACAACATCGAGAACGCCTTCCTCAACAACTTTCTCAATGATGCTACAGTAACTCAAGAGAGCAAGGTTGAGGCTATGCTGGATTGGATCCTTGAAGATCAGCAGTATGTAATTGTAGATTCTAATAAGAGTTTGGATCCTATCTACATTGAGCTGAATGGGAAAATTGAAGCCCCGAACACTCATGCCAAAAAGCCAGATATTCAGGTTCAACATATTGCTGAGGCTATGAAGAGTCAAGAAATGAACCTAAGAAAAATTGGCAACCCTATTATGGTAGATGGTGATGAACAATATGGATCTGGAGAGCGTAATAAAATGAGCGAAGGAATAATTGTTAAACCGAGCTCAATGTTGATCGATACAATCTCCTTGTGTTGGTCGACACCCCTTAAGAGCTCCGAAAGATGATTTATCATCTCGACACCAGAGAATCAAAACTGAAGCAGAGCGTTGATCGACACCCCTCTTGTGTCGATCGACATCCATCAAGAAAAAAATCAAAAGAATTCACCGAAGGTTAACATCGATTGACACTCATCTAGTATCGGTCAAAATCATGGTTGGATGCGCTGCCCGTTTGCATGATTAAGTTGGAATTCAGTTGAAGAAAGAGTGTACAAGTCTAATATCTCATACCTTGCTATTTCCAAGCATCTGAAACCACCTATCTTCTCAAAACAATTGGCTGGTTTTCACAAAAGAGTGAAGGTGATACCAGAAGGTGCCTCTTCTAAAGATGCTTACAAAGAATTTTACTGCTATATGTTCTTTAAGAACTCTAGAGATACCATAGAAGAGGTCAATGCACGATATGATGATGCTAGAAAACCATCAATAGAGGTCAAGAAACTAGCAAGGGTACCATACCCTAGGAAGTTTGTGATTCTATGCACTATTTCTGAAGTTGAAATTTCTTGTCCCACTAGATAAAAGTGGATATCTAGTTTCTTCTATTAATATTATTGAAGATCATTGGCCTGCAATTGTATCTCAGATTGATTCGAGTGTCAAAAATGATGTGAAGAATGTCCACTCAATGCATGTGTCGAACGACACCACCTCGTTGTTGAACGACACCCATCGCGTATCAAAGTACAAGGAGCGTGAAGTGTGTCTAAATATTTTTGATGAAGCCAGCACCGCGCAATCATACAAGTCTGGGGGGAAAGAAGAAGAGGAAGAGGAAGAGAAAAAGGACCAAGGGAGGTCCTCAGTTGACATTGATTCTTCAGAGCTTCTCAGATGGTATCATAGAGCACAAAGTGCGCAGCAGAGGTTTCTCACATCTTTAGACTAAGTCCGAACATTCTTTCATGGGAAGTAAGTTGAATCTAAAGTAATTGGACATTGAGAATTATTTTGGAGCAAATTCCCAATCTCATATAGACTAAATATAGTCTCAATGTTGAGCTAATGACTATAAACAAGCGCCGAGTAAGAGGCAACCTACTGTTAGATATTTTTTATACATTCAAAGAGAGAGAGAGAGAGAGAGAGAGAGTACCATTGTCGATCAACACTAACAAGGTGTCGGTCGACACCACCCATTATCACACAGAGTATCGTTCGACACTTTATTGTGTCAATCGACACTCGTTCACATGTACAAAACTCAGTTTCTGAGTTACATTTCTTATATTTCTTTTTGTCAATCTTAGGTTGAATAACATTGGGTACAATGTTGTTTAAGTCTAAGCGACGTACAAACTGATGTTTTGTTTTGTTTTGTTTTGAGTGTCAGGAAGTCGTTTTATCGAGTCAAAATATATTCAGTTGAGGATGATGAACATTTTCTTGGAATTACTCTCATAACCACTCTCTAGCACCACTCTATACCATTAACAGCCACAATCGCTGAGAGTGTGTGAAGGAACCAAAGTTGATCTCCAACATAATCGACATCAACCACTTGTCTTGTAGTTTGGCATACGCTGGATCAAATTCCTCTCACATGTTTGAAAGGTAAAAGTTAGTGTGTTTCTGGTTCCTTTCTCTCTCTTCTTTGGAGTATAAAAATTAAATGATGAAAAAAGGATAAAGGTCAAAAAGAAGTGAACATGACTTAGTGGCTACGACTTCTAGAGCTTAATTCATGGAAGCATGTCCAAAAATCTCAATTAATTAAAAAAAATGATACGCTTCAAAGAAGGGAGACATTGATTGAGTGGAGTGAGAAGAGAGAGAGAAGCAAGGGATCAGAGAAGACTGCATGTGTGTTCATATACCTGTTGGGGTACGGATCCACGTGTCCTTTGATCGATACTTCCAAGATAAAGCATACATATATATCTTAGAAATGAGGTCAGTAGAGAGGTATGCCAGATGGTGTCTTGTGAGATGTGGGCTAGATGGTCAGGTTGCTAAGCGAAGGCTAAGTACATAAGATGTTTTATAAAGTGGGTATTAAATTTATGTGGCTTGCAATACTGTAGAGGTGATGGTAGTGATTTTAAAGAAAAGGTGAGTCCCTGCATTCTCAAACCTCTTCCGCAGTTTATTATATGTTTTGCTTGAGGGCAAGCAATGGATAAGTCTGGGGGAGTTGATATACCTTGGATTTTACTTGTTTTAACTATGGTATAAGTCCATTTATAGAGTATGTGTGTTGTATTTTGAGTCTGTTTTGAGGCATTTTTAAGTCTAGGTGTGTTTTGGAGCATTATGAAGAAAATAGAGCTATTTGGAGCTTGAAGTGAAGAAAACCCGAAATGCCAAAGTCGAAGTTGATATTTGGAAGTAGTGTCGGTGGATACTCATTGTGTGTCGATTGGCACTCATATGATTTGATGAGACCCGACTAAAGTTTCAAGAATTGCACTTTAGCTCAGAAGTCTTCCTATTTGCAAAAGAGCTCAGAGCGTGTTTAACCTATATTTATCTATTTTCAGCCATTGTTTAGCCTAAGCTTTTCTTTTAGATTGGGAGAGAGATAATAGGACTCCTCCAAAAATTGATCTCGAACTCGTGTTTTGATTTATATGATATATTCTTACTATGACTCTGTTATTGCTTTTATGTCTAAGTAGGTTACAAGTTATATTTAGAGATTTTCTAGGGCTATGAAGAACTTGTGATTTATAGAACTACTAGGGTAATCTTATTATATCATTCACGAGGTTTGATCTTTCTTCATGTTTCTAGAGTACCTAACTAGAAACATGATTTTATGATAGTTCGGAGACACGACATCGTAATTGACTGCCTGAACCGAAACATGCTGACGTAAGTTGTTAGTCGCAAAGAGAGTTGCACTAGAACTTAGACATATGATTGTTATTGCAGCGAGTGTTGGATAGCTTACTAGAGGATTTGAGTTCTAGGATTGTTATTTATAAAACTTTAGCATCTATCTATTTCAGTTATGATAACCTATTTGATATTCCTAGATCTAGCGCTCTCCTCCATCGTTACAAACTCTCTTTTATTTACAGCTTTGTTTATCACTTAATCTGAAACCGATAGTCTATTGTGTGAAATATAGAGTTCCCGTGGATTCGATCATCAGATACTACTACGATAATCTTATTTAAGAGAGGTGCTTGAAGTAATTTGAGCATATAAATATTTTTGGTTTTTAAAATAGCATTCATACAATTTATAGAATATAACTAAACCTAAATCAGTTTGGTTCAGATTTATGGGATTAAACATTTTTATTTTCTCATGAAATTTTTTGTTTTCATTATTTTTACAATTGTAAATAAATTTACTTTTAATAAGTAAATTTTAATATAATAATATGTAAATTGGCAGGAAAATTATAGACCAGACTTGGAATTGACTTAAACCACCGGTTCCTTACTTGTGAACCACTAAACCAATCATTTGAAAAGTATAATGACCTTTCATTAACCACTGGGATAAGAACAGCCGTGTACATGAAGAGGCATTTTAGACATTTAATCACTAATAATCAAAGCATAATTCACTTCCAAATGGTCACTAGCGAAGCATAATTGGGGTTATATAGACCACTGAAATCTACAATTTATCAAATTATATACAGCTCATCAATAGCTGTCGACAAAAACGAGACATGTCACTCTATATATATGGATTAATAAATAACAAAATATTATAAGTGGTGCAGAATTACCAAAATTTCCAAGCCAAAAGCTTTACAATTAAAGCTATTACTACTATATAAAACAATTTGCGGGTATAAGATGATGGGTGATGCCTAAGTTTGACAACTTATCTAATGATGACCTATTAAATAAAATGTAGAAAGTAAAACTAGTGGTGTAGACAAAAGAGCCAAGTGTACTAATTGAGAGCGACGAGAACTCTAAATCCTAAATTAACACAAAAGGCAATGTAGTATGGAAGAATTAGGTCATGATTTGCTCGATATTTTTTGTTTTCTAAAATAGTCGATAATGTATTATTTAATGATGTACAAATGTATCCCTTTATTATTAATAGAGAAGCAAAATAAATGAGTAACCTTAAATTTGTATTTTATTTACAATTGTGTCATTTTGCTTATGTGTCATGACAATGACTCTCAGCTTCCATTCACCTCTACCCTCTCATATCTAGATAAATTACTAAGAATGTCATTTGACAGATTTAAATATGACATAATGTTGGCCACACATAATTTTTAATTCTGTATGGTTTTTATCTTATTCATATGGGCTGTGAGCTTTCCACGGGTGTTTCTAAGTATGTTTTCCATGTCATACCTGCACAAGAAACCAAAATCAGCCTGCGTATGTAGAAAAAAATATATTAGAAAGTCGTTAAAATTGTGTGGCTATTGAATCATTATTTGACGTGTAACTGAATAAATTCTTAGAAAGTCCTAAGAAATGTGTGTATATTGAATCAATACAAAACTTGAAACTTAACACCATTCTGAAAAAATATTACACATGTGATGATATGTACTCATATTTTTTAAAATAGTAACTCACACTCAATTTTTTCCCTGTTCTTAAGAGCACTATCCCAAATACAAAAAAATACTATCCCACAATCACTGTAAATGTACTGAAATTAAAATCGATATGTAACAATTTTTTATTTCTTATTGGATGCTCTGCATTCTACAATTTTAATCTTAATGTAAGAGTTTTTTATGTGTATTGATAACACATTTTGTAGTTACTAAATAAAATCCACAATTTGTAATAACTTACTAAGCTACTTTTTAATAATATTCTAAACTTCTACTAGGCACCATATATTGAAGTAGTTTATTATTATATTAGAATCAGAATTTATTGAAAGCTATTATATATCTAATAAACCATAAGCTTAGTTTGCAAATATGTGTAACGCGTTTCAGATTCCATGAATGTGAATGTGAATCTTATAAAGTATTCAAATATGTCATTTTACAACTATGTGCTTGGTGAACATGTATGCTTAATTTGCAATGCAAGATCTATCTAAGATAAAAAATGCATTCATTCCGGTAAAGATATAAATGTATTGATTCACCAGATCGCAACTTTTAATGCAAATCAATATATTTGCCCAATATTTCAAATAATTGAATGTATAATGATATATATGGTATTACTTCCCGTTATATATCCACAAATTTGTATTCAATGAATTATTATAGGAAGGTTTTGACTCAGACCAATATTAATATGGAAATTAGAACAATTTATGCTACAATTATTTATTAATTTAAAGTCGTATATACAGATTTCTATACTACGATCAAATGCATTAATTGGTTCTTCTATATAAACTTTCACCTAACAATATCTTCATATATTTGTTGGCAAAAAAAAACAATTTCATCATACATTTCATTCCAATTATAAACTCTTTTCTTTTTATTTGATTTTAAGTTTAAAATGGTTGTATTGATTTTGTTGGGGACTAATTGGAAGCCTTTCAAATATATATGGAAGTTACATGTGAAAATAATCAAGTTGTGGAAACAATACTGTTGGCGTTGTTGGAGAAAACCATCGAGATAGTGTTGTTCGAAAACACAAGTTACCTTGAATGTTCCAAGTATACATTAAAGATTTGTTTCTAAATGTTGTGTTCTAGACTTTGACCCGCATAATTTTTTATTTTGTAATCATTATAGATGAATTAGTAAATCTCTTTCAAAATATTTTTTTAAAATTCCTACAATATGCATACAATATCTTTTAATATTTTATTTAGTTATACAATAGAAAATATACATATATATGTTAATGTCATATTTTTTTAATTAATACTTAAGTTAAAGATGATTTATATACTATTATATTCTGTATATAATCATTTTAGATAATATAGTGCTGTGAATTTTAAAATAAATAAATAGATGATATATAGTTGTATACATAAAATTTTAACATATGTTAACAATTTTATTTTTTGTGTAAAAATATTACATAATTTTATCCCTTTAAATTGTGAATGTTATTTTATTTATTTAAATAACGGATTTTATTTAAATATATTAATTTACCACTTTAATATACATTTTTAAAAATTATATTAATTTACCAATTTAATTTAATTTTCATATTTAATTCATATATTACTTTATTTTAATATAATATAAACTAAAAATTATAAAGTTATAAAAATATCATAGAATTGTATTTTGTTTTATAATAGATTTTTAACATTAATTTATAATAATATTATATTACTAATTAAGATATTAATCAATGCAAAAAAAGAATTATTAAGACTTCGCTAGATTTTCTTCAACATAATTTTTAAACTAAAAATTTAAATTTAAATCTAAAGTTAAAATTGATTTTCAATAACACTCTTATATTTATTATTATTTTTAGAAAT